>JADGIL010011704.1:601-12696 GCA_020352625.1 Cactoblastis cactorum | reverse complement strand
TTTGCGTGATGCGCGTTCAGACAAACAGATAAAATTTTTAAAAACTACAGATTCGTTATCTGTATCGATAACTAAGAGTATTCCACAAAGAATTTTCAAAAAATATCCAATGTACAAATTTCGCTCTTCTACAGTTTTATTATATGTATGGATTTCATATATTTGGACTCATAATAACATGACATTGGACTCATTATAACAAAATAATTAGTAATTTCAAATTTTTTGTAAATGTTAGAGCAGAAATTATTTTTCAATGTAGGTAAATAAAAAAAATGCTATTTTTATCTAAAAAAAAATCGAGAATGACTGGATAAAATGTTATCTTGTTACAACTCTGACTTACGATATCAGTTAAAAATTATATTTAAATATGTTATATACCCAGGTCAGCTTTATCTGCCCCTAATTTATTTTTGTTCTTTACGTAATCACTTCTCGATATTTTCTTTCTTTTTCTTTCTTCATATAAAACTTTATTAACAGCATATACTTATAACAATCTTTGCAACAGTGTTGATACTATCTTAATAACTGTCAACGTCAGTCACGGCAGCCGTCATTCTAGTGATGTTATACGATATTTTATATCTTATAACATCACTGAAATATGTACTATGTATATATTTTTAATAATTGTAGGCGGTACCTATTGGTAGATACAATGATGTCTCGTAGATTGGTTTGTCCCGCCTGCAATTATTTAAAATATATAGAAAGCTTGTTTTCCCCTTTTTAGTGAGTCATTAACAATTGCAGTCAGTATTTTGTTCTTTTTAAATAATTATTTTTATTTTAGACTTTTTAGCATGAAAAGTCTAATAAAACAACAAGATATGTATATTTAGAATCGCTATTGAAACCCCCTTCATTTCGATACCCCACTCGATGGGTTTGGAAGAAAAAAAATATCATCCTTACTTTATGACGTCTTAAATTCGCTATTTTGCTTTATTTATATTATTTATGTAACCGGTGTCACTCGCACTGTCATGACGAATCTAATGATACTTCATGTGTTTAAATCCTTCAAGCCGTGTAGGCCCTAGAAGGGAAGATAGAAATCTACATACATACATAAGCCCGAAAAACATAACCCTCCTTCTGCCGCAGTCGGGTAAAAACCGACTTCAAACATGCGTATTGTGCACAAAAACACAAGAACTAAAAAGCTTTATTTAAATTAAAAAAAAAAAACAAGTTATGACTGTGACCATAATATAAAAAATGGCTAATAGGAATTACATTTATGGGAATCGAGCAGACCAGTCCCTCCTGGCAGCACCCGTTCACGAGTTGACGGGACGTTGGGACGATAACGGATTCGAAACCCAGCCAGATTAAGATGGATTTTCTTGTATTAAAAACCGGCTAAATGTGAGTCGGACTCGCGCCCAAGTATTCCGTACCATTTTCTATGAAAAACGACAAAAATTATTGTTTGTTGTATGGGAACCCCCCTTTAAATATTTATTTAATTTTAATTTAATTATTAATATTTATAAATATATATTCTATGAATGTTTCAAGACTCTACTTATTGCCGTTATCAATATAAAGCAAAATGAAGCAAAAACAATCACATGTATTAAGCCCCCTTCATTATTTTTGTTTTTGTTTTAATTTAATTGTTTCTTTTTTATGTTACTATATAAATATATGTATATTCCGTAAAGAAATTCAAGCGTCTTTCGTTTATCGTTATCAATATCGAGCAAAATGAAATCAGGTTTTTTGTATGGGAGCCCTCTAAAATATTTATGTTAATTTTGATTTTAGTATATGTTGTTGTAGCAGCAATAGAAATACATCATCTGTGAAAATTTCAACTGCCTAGCTTTCACGGTTCATCAGATACAGCCTAGTGACAGACAGACAGACCGGCAGACAACGAAGCCTTAATAATAGGGTTCCCGTTTTACCCTTCGGGTGCGGAACCCTAAAAAGTACAGGAAGGAAAGTGGTTTTATTCTGCCGAAATAAGGATGCTGCGTTGGATGACGGGGGTAACATGGATGGACAGGACTACGAACGTTTATTTTAGAGGTATGTAGTTCAAAGGTAGCGGCTGTGAATTTTTTTTAGAGGGACGCAAACTAGCAGCCTGGTCACGTGATGTTAAGTGATCACCGCCGCCCTTAGACAACTGCTATATTGTTCTTTATAATATAATTCAGTACAGTCAATCAACAACCAGTCATGTGCCCCACCGTCGACTTAGCACTCCCTTAAAGCCTAATTATATTTTTAAAATAATAAAAGTGTTCTTTTATGAAAATAGTGTCACTTGATTGAATACTCATGATTATTTAACAATTAATGATGATATGAAGTAAGGATAAATCGTTTCAAAATATTTTATTTGTTAATATAATTATATAATGTTCTTCTATAAATCCGACGGGATAGAAAATATCCGGCTTTTACGAATGTTTGCATCATCTTTACAATATACAAATTACAAGCAGTAATATAACAATTAACTTATAGTTTTATTTATGTCATAAGCATATACTATATTATGCCCATGCCTAGAGAGTATTATAAAATATAGTCTTTTTTAAAGTGGTTATTAATCTATCCAAGGTCAGAAACACATGTAATACTACTAGTACACACCATTGTTGTTACTGGCATAGGCATCATGTGCCTATTTACCTTTAACGTCGTATAAAAAATGTGAAAAAATCATGAACCGTATGGAAATAAAATATTCTAAATTTTCTACGCAAATTTCTTCCTTACTAGCTTTTGCTCCACTAGAAACCTACATGTACTCTAGACATATACATATTATTATCTCCTATTAATATACAAAATGTGCTTATTTTATATATTCTAAATAATGAAATACGATTAAAAGTACCACGCTTTCATGATGACTATCGGAATAACAGGTGAATGTGTAACAACAATTTACTAAGTGCAGTGTTATCGATGTATGTAATAGGCGCCCGCTCTTGTTTCGTGTTAAAAAAATAAAAAGCTACGTTACTAAGCACTTGGAAAGACCACTTTACTTGATTACTTGAAGCCCTACTACGTGGCCCTATGAAAATAAAGGCTAGGACGTGGCCATGTGGCCGCGTGGCAACGTCCTCCACTAAAACCCCGGCACGTGCGTACCATCCGATAATTGTGCATGAAGTCACGCATTATACAACGGTGTGAGTGTAGATGATCATTTTTAATTTTACTTATATTCGTACGTAATACTACTAATAGGTTGAAGATTTATGCGTTATCTACTATTCAGGACTAAGATTTACGTTTTGGATTATGAATCTAGATGTAAACATTTTCATATTCTTCCTTTTATGAAAGGCGACGTATTGCAGACTTAATAAATTTTACTTAAAATTACTCAGGGTCTAGGAGATTCAGACGAACTTTTATCGAAAATATGTTTATCTGTATCTATAAGACGAAGGAGGAAATTTCCTCCTCTTTATGTGCCAGTTGTGGGCTGTAATTATAGAAAACAATCATACTTCATGAGAGCATCTCAGTTATTTAATAAGGTTGCACAGGATTTGGATTTAGATTTGTTCAGTTCCACTATTAATTATTTAAAGACTATCTCACAAATTATTTTTTGGACGTTCTTTGTGGTTTTTTATTAAATAATGTTATTGGTTTTATCGACGCTAACTTTTAGTTACTATAAGTTTTATCTGGAAACCTGTAATTGGCCATATTATTTTTATTTTTTAGTTCTACTTATGTTTTTAGCTGTAAGTTTTCCAAAAATGTAAAATAAATACTCGTGTATGTCATACTCAAGAATTGGTTGAAATTGCATCATTTTTACTTATCTGAACCATAAAATTGAATCAGTTTATTTGTATTTATGATATGAAGCACTCTTTTTAGATTATTCTGTTTCGATCTTAATTAAAGAGGTTACTATAGTAACCTTTTAAATTAGCAAACCTTATTGATTACAATAATCCTAGGTATAAATGGAAAATTATTATAGCGTCCTTGCATATACCCCTGAAAAGACTTGTGGATTTGAAATTTTATGATAATATAAGTCACTCAAGCCAGTATTTTTTTTTTCATACTGAGTTACAAAAATTTTTCTGTCGGCTAATCAACATCTCATTCATCTTTCACAACTTCATCCATCAGATGGGCCGCATGCATCCGTCGTATAAAAAAACTAAACTCGTAACTCAGGCTTGGTTTTAATTATAACTAACATACTTTAAATCTAGTAGTAAGTACCAAGTCTAGTAGTAAATCGCGTTTCTAGCCAAAAGTATGAAACTAATATTTCCAGAATATAATATATATAAAATCAACATTGACACTATAAAATTACCTTCCAAGGCTTTATTCCTAGACAGAAGTGCCAGCAGCACGTCAGGCGGCGGCGGGTCCATAGGGTGCATGCTGTCAAGACTGGCATCCAAGGGTTCCTCTAGCCTTTTGCAGTCCATTACGCCGTATGCTGCATCCATTGACCAGGTACAAAAGACACTGTAAGTATCCAACTCCGAGAACTAACATAGCGCATCGGCATAAACAGCACTGCGTCCCGAGCACCAGGTCATAGTTCCGAAATGTTGCGTCGCGACGCTTGCAGCCATCCCGGACGTTATTCGAGCCGGTCCCACGTGGCGGCACCGCCCACACCCGCCCCTCGCCGCCGCAGTCGCCCTCCCACCTCCCATTGAGAAGTCATTTTTCACCCCCTGAATCTGATAAACCCCCGGGCTCTGCGCGGGGCTCCCCCGCCCCGAACTAATTTGCCAGAGTCGTACGACACACCCCCGGTGCTTACATCCATCTACAATATTACTCCAGCACGTTATCCCGTTCGCGGGGGCACTTCGTTTCTACTCATCTGGTATCGGTGTGAAGAAAGGGAAAAAGAAAATATTGCCTCATCTACAAATTCTTTTAGGGCTCGTTCTCGTAAGAATTGTATATCTGCATATTAACCTCTTTTATTTATAAATAATCAATTAGAACTTTCTACGATGATTATGCTATGACAATCATTGCTACATTGTCACTTAAAGATATAGACTAAAATAAATTTTATTTCCATCATAGGATGTTAAGTTTTTCCACATTTCCTTTTCAAAATATAAATACTGCACAATGCGAACTATATAAACCAGATAATGTTTTCAATAGATTCAAAGTGGTGGAATTCCCCATATCTTTTGTTGGATTATCCACCGTTCAACTGCTTGACGTTGAGATAAACCTTAATAATTCTGCTTTTCTTAAAACCATGTGCAACGGCAAATTAATGGTAAGAATTTATCAATTAGATCTATACATTTTAATTTCCATCCTAATGACGTACGTTCACGTTGTAGAAATTTGAAGAAGCACGAGAAGTTTCAGCAGCACATCGTGCTTTTAAATTAGCAACTGTAAATGAACATACCATAGCTATAACATTCGAACCTAAAACCGAAAGCATCTCTAAATTAAGAAACATGAAACAATTTGATAATAGATTTGTATTCGATTTAAGATTGATACAAATAGATGGCACAATATGTTGTGAGAATGAGTTGCATGCCGAAATTGGGCGATACTATATATGTGGACAGT
The DNA here is from genome assembly GCA_020352625.1 of Cactoblastis cactorum. NCBI lineage: Eukaryota > Metazoa > Arthropoda > Insecta > Lepidoptera > Pyralidae > Cactoblastis > Cactoblastis cactorum. The sequence continues at coordinate 7,119 of JADGIL010011704.1, read as the reverse complement.
TTGAATATTGTAACTTAACTCATTATCCAAATGTTTTACATTTTGGTGAGATAGTAGTCAATAGTAAAGCATCAAGAAAAGTTCGTTTCCAAAATAAATCATCACTAGTAGCTGCTAAAATAGAGTACAATAAAATAACTAGTGTTGTCGTCACACCTGAAAAAGTAACAATCCCGCCAAATTCATCAGTAAAACTACTTGTTACTGTTAAACCTACGTGTTTAAAAGTATGTAACAACCTGTCTTTTAGTATAATGAATGTACACGATACAGTTGAATTGCCTAGTCACCCAATGGATAATTTTTTGACATACACTATTAAATGCACAATCATTGCTAAGTATTCTGTGAAACCTAAAATATTTAACATTCAGTCTCTTCATAAATTGAAAGAAATGAGTCCTAAATATACCTATCTAGGAGATCAATTGGATGCCCATAATAAAAGGAAAGCAATAGCAAACAAGTACCTGGAAATATCAAAACAGACACGTCATCAAAAACCAGTGGTGGAAAAATTCTGTAAAGGTAACGATAGATGTCATCTTGAGATTTCAGAACCACCCAAGAAGAATCCTAAATATTTCTGTAAGACAATACGTGAAAGATTGACACCGTATGGATTAACAGATATCTCAATTATTCCTTTTTATATTGATTTTGGTCGTGTTGCCTTAAATACGTTTGGCAAAAATGAATTGACAATTATAAACAACAGCAAGTATGATATAATTTTTAATTTTTTAAAAGATGAATGTATCATATATACTGAAGAAAATCTCCATAGCACTGCACTTAAACTAAAATCTTTCTCGAAAATAAGTATAAAATTATTTTGTCTGGGTTTTGTAGAAGGGAATCATAAAAGAACATTTGAATATATAATAGATAATAAATATTATAGAAAACATCCATACTTTCTTCAAGTGGGAAACCCAACTTTATTAGTATTAGAAAAGTGTTTAAAATTTGGCATGGTTACCACGGAAAGTTTTATTACCTCCGTCCCGGTGAAAATTCACAACTTTTTCAATGTTCCTGTCGATTTTGAATGGGATGAATTAAGTTCAGATGTCCCGTTTGAAATAATGCCGCGTACTGGAAGTGTGCCGAGTCATAGTTGTAAAATATGTGATGTTGTTTATAATTACAAAGCTTCGAAAACCAAAACGCATGAAGTGGATTTTATTTCAATAGGCAATGTGAGAAAGATCGTTCCTATAGAATTGAGTGTTATAACAAGAAAAATTTCAATTAAATTTTTACAACAAGCTGTTATTTTTAAAGATATTGCTTTAAACATAGAAACGATTGAGAAGGTAAAATTAGAAAATTCATCTCGTGAAATAGCAGTATTTCATATATTAGAACCACTTATACCAGGTCTTACTATTGTACCCATGTCTGGAACTATAAGACCAAAAACAATAATGATATTCGAAATAATAGTAAAGATTGCATGTGTTTTGGAATTTACTTTTGATATATATTTGAAGATAAATAACAAAGAAAATTTAATCTTACCTGTTAGTGGTAACATAGTAGAACCAAAATTGATTATTCATCCAAAGCTCATTTACATGGCTCGTATACCCTGCCACATGATCACATATGTTCCAGTAACTTTTCAAAATATGAGCACACTAACAACAATGGTGGAGGTATTAGATACTAAAGATGAAAATATTTTCAATCTATATGCAGCAAATGGAAACGATAAACAAAGAGTATTCACATTTTATGTCGAAGGAGGGCAGACCAAGTTAATGTATATTAAAGTTAATGACATTTTTCGAAGGGAATATGATATATACATGCCTTTTAAAATAAATGGATTATTAGGCCCGCCTGATAATAACTCATGTTCAACAGAACTGCAGTACTATATTGGACAATATGAACAGTAAATATAAATGCTCATAATAATTATATAATGCTATAGGTGTATTGAATACTTATGTTGTAATGTAGTTTTTATATTTATCTAGACTTAGAAGTTTCATGTGTTCCACCTATTTGCCGCTGTTTATTTGATAATTCCGGCACAACCGAACAATATTGAGTGGAGAGTATGAAAATGTGATGCTGAATTTACACCTTTTATATTCAATTAGGGCGATATTTATGGTAGAGAATTTTATATTTAAGAATGTTTATTGTTACATTCTATGCCTTTAAAAATAATTTTGTAATTTTCAGACAATATGAAAATAATCTCAAAGTGAAACTAAAAAGAATTAATAAAGATATATGTTTTTGTCGCATAACTGGTGTTATTACAGTACCTTGGATAGAATTTTCGGAAGAAACTTTTGAAATAGAATTTAGTTCAACTCGTGCTAATAAAATAGAATTTACAATGAAGAATATATCCAAATACTACTTGTACGTGACAATTGTAATAGCAAAATTGGCTCCAAATTTTACTCTCAAGTTAATTACAGAAGAGAATCAATGTACAGCCAATGATACAAATATAAAATTTGAATTGGACAAAAATAAGGAAGCTGGTTTCCGCTTAATATTTCATCCAAAGGGCCATGGAAAATTTATTTCAACTGCTATTTTATTCCTTGACAAACATATGACTATTCCTTATAGCAACTTGACATTTCTCGGAATAAGGCAAACACCAGTAATGAGACCAAGCATACATCGTATAATATTTCCACCTTGCCGTGTTGGAAGAACATTAACCCATTATCTCTACTTAACTATAGAAATAGAAACGGATAAATATTCGTTTTCTTGTATGTCTCGAGAAGAGCCCAATATATTAGTAAAATTTGTAGATGCCGAACTATTACCAATAAATGGAATGTATCATACTAGAGTGCAAGTGGAAATAAGTGTATGTTGTCAAACAACTTACGCGAAACATTTAACATTGATATTTAATCACGAATATGGTTCATGTTGTGAGGTTGAAACCAGCTTTATCTTCACATATTGTCCGTTAACATTGCATACAGAGTCGTTAGTCGATCCACAAAATAATCCATATCCATATTTTCCTCAAAAACAACAACAACGTCTCTATGACTACTTGGAAAACTGTTGTAACTTTTTAGAAAAGTGGATGTTTCAACAAGGCTTTCGAAGAGATTTATATCCGGTTATACCAGATACTTTTCATGCAATTTCATCGTCATTGTGCTCTCAGCAAAGTGGTGGAAAAAGTAAAGGGATCAATGTGTCATATTTGAATTTTGTTCGGCGTATCGCCGGACCATTAATGAAACACGTACGGAAGATGACGTAAGTTTTTGACAAATGTATAAATATTATTCATTTAACAGGATAGGATAGGAATAGGATATTAGGATATTAGGAAATTTAGGAATAGGATATATCTTATTATTGATTGTTTTCAGAGCTCATAGCCTTGAAGAGCCATTAAGAAGTGTTCAAGAAATTCATGATACATACAGAGAAGTAATAAATTTGATCCGGAATCGTGGAGCAAATTTATGGATTTTGCAAGCTAAATTTCTTTTGAGTTACGACCAATTTGTCATATATTCAGAAAATATAACTCCAAAACGAAATGCCGACATAATATTAACGAGAGAACTAATTAATGATATCAGTTTATTCGATAGACTTAACAAACAATGTTGGATTGACTTTATTTTACAAAGTTATAGAGTTTTTGTCATGGATAGCTGTTTCTTCGAATGTGTCTGTATGACTTCTATGCCAAGAGATATAATAAAAGTTTTGATAGATTGGTATAATGAACAGATCTCTTTACAAAGTAAAAAATTTAAGAAAAAAGACAAACCAATTAAACTTATTACAAATCTAACTACAGATTTAAAGGATGGAATAGCCATAGCAGCAGCCATTATGAACTATTGTCCTTTTATGGCAGACAATTTTAGATACTTTTATATAATTGATGACGATTCCACAGAAGGTGACATTATCAATAATGCATGTTTTATAATAGAAGCTTTGAATTTACTAAAACTCTATTTCCCTATAAACAGTAAAGATTTTCTAGAACCTATATTTTTACAAATGCTTTTCTTATCAGTTCACTTGTATGTCACTCTGCCCATGTTTAAACCAAAAGATGCTATCTTATTTAATCCTCCGTTACTAAGAAGTTCAATTCGCCAAGTTGCTATAGCACCAACTAGTCAAGAAACTTTGATGTTTAATTTTATTTTACTCAATAGTAACCCACACAATTTTATAGTCGAGAAAGTTCCATCAGTAGATAATGGAAAGAGAATGTTTATAAGCGTTAAATATACAGCCAATTTTGTGTCTGAAGAGTCGTGTGTCCTTCTAGTCCATGGTTATAATAAAACTAGAATATTTGATACTTATATAATATTTTTACTGAAAGGAAATGTAGGGTCTTTAAACCCAGTTAGAAAATCTAAAGTCACCGGACCCCTCTACCGGCCCGTTAAGGTAGATGTTTTAGTTTCTTCGCCGTTTTTGCTACCTTCAACATTCAAAGTATCATTAACTGACGATGAGCCAGTAGTACCAGTTATTTTTGATGATAATCAAGCACAAACTAAAAGATTTAAATTTTATGTAATGAGACTCAATCTTATTGACAAAGAGATAACTTTGACTGGTTTACCGAAGGAAAGTGGACAAGAGGTTGTCGAACACAAATTATATTTACAAATGATAAGCCTTAGTACTCAAATTTTAAATACGTGGATTTGGTTCAGAGGCGAATGTGGTGAATTTTTCATTCGAGTGACGTCTCAACCTCGTTGGGATCTGGCCATAGATACATTGCAAGCGAAAGTAAGTTCCTGGCCAATGAATCCTTGCAGTTGTGGGGAATCTTGCGAATGTTATAGAACGACCGTCCTGATGATACCCCATCGAAATGAACTTATGATTAAATCTTTGCGATATGCCCTACTTGAACACGCATCGCTGATTATGATGCAATTATTCGATCAATTAATAGGTAAATTCAATTTAATATTAAACATAACAAAATTTAAGGCATAAATAGCCTTAAACTTTGTTCGGTTGAATCACAATCGCACAGCGCCTGTTTTTTTTCAAATATAAGATTAAGTCTGAAAGTGAAAGCATATTCTTATTAATATACTTATTAATTTATAGAGACCGCAACTGGTAAAATCATTCTGGGAATGTTACTAGCTGAAAGCGGTACCAACATGTCTGACGTGAAACACATTCTATGCAGCGAAGCGATATACAGGATAACTTCTCGAACTCTGCACCCTCAGCTGGACCAAGTGAGACTAGCGCAGCATACTTCAGCTACGTTGCCCTTACTTGTCACAGTTCCAATGCACGATAAAGCAGAAAAATACTCCGTGACACTCACTTCTGAATGTGGAATGGACATAAGAACTTATAGAGTCATCTTTATAGAATCATCTGATAACGCGATGCAAGAATAATGTGGACTTTAATTTCGTAATAGTATTTTAAATTGCGATCGAAGGTCCATATTCCATTATGTGATCGAGAAAAGTTGTTAATAGTAATACTGAACTAATATCAACTCAAATCTCAAAGTTTGCTAAGGCTCGATCTTTAAAATAGGATTTGTATATTTAATTTATTTTAGTATCATTTATTATTAAATTAGTAAAATTATATCACGTACTTTGTAAAATGTAATATGTATTTTTTTATTATTATACTTTGCTATAATTTGGTCAGTTTTATTAAACCTTTTATACCAATTTATAAAAAAACGTTAGGTATAATGTTTTATAGTTAAATAATAACTTGCAGAAAAAAACGGTGACGATAATACAGTTGCTATGCCTACTAGCTTGAAAATAATTACAATCAATTTGTAAATTCATTATAACAAAAGTTATTATTTCCTATTTAGTTTGCATGTATTAAATAATGAATAACTATTATAAAAAATACATATAGTCGATAGTTAGTCTTTTTCCGCTTTAAAGCCATTCGCAACGGATTTAGATGCAGTTTTTTTCAATAGATGTTTACAGGAAGGTTTAAATAAAATATAAAAGATATTTTATTGTGTCTTTCTTCCAGTTAATGTAATTTAAACCTTCGTTTATAAGAATTAGCTGTCCCACCCGCAGTTTCAACTTTGTAGAAATTTTAGGACGCTAAAATTCTCTTCTTCTTCCTATACGTTAAGTACCATTCTACGTAGGCACATGTAAATTATATATTAAAAATTTTCTCGGGTCGATCTTTCCCTTTTATTATTCTTGCAAAGGGAAACTCTCTTCACTATCCGTCTGTCATAATAGTTTTCTCAGGAATGTGCAGAAGTAGGTACATATCATCAAGTTGAAGTTGATGTCAAATATTCAGGTATATGGTGAAAAAACGAAATTTTAAATAAACGGGATCTCAAAATAATGTAATTTATGTCACAAATTTTGTTTTCACAAGAGAATACCGAGTACAAACCCTGTAAGAAAAATTAAAAATTATATTTTATTATATAGTTAGGTAGTATACCGGAAAACTTTTCATACTTAAGATGGGGGATGATGCTGAAAAGTATCCAAAAC
>JADGIL010011688.1:730-16514 GCA_020352625.1 Cactoblastis cactorum | reverse complement strand
AAGGCTGTTAAATGGGCTTTACAATGGGTTTTACAAATAGATAGGCTAGGCAAAGCCTATGAAAAGAATGCCCTGTTTTAGGGCCTTTTCCTTAATTGTTTTATTCAAACTGCGCGGAAAGAGAACTAGTTGGCATTCTTCTTTGTTCTTTCGCTCCAAGACTAGCATGAAAGTAAGTCATATATTATTTGGTAATTCTTAAGTTTCAGTAAATTTTCAGTTATATTGCTTTAATTGAAAAAACGATGTTTATCATTATAATACTCGTTTTCAATTGTAAGTTTTAATAAAAATCCATTGAAATATAAAAATATTATTACTTATAACAAGAAACTGAAAATTTTCAAATTTCCATCAAATTATTTACAACGTCAGTCTCTTAAGGGAAATGGAAACCCAAACAAAACTTACCCAACACAAACTTTGAAAAATCTTTGTTAACGAGAAAAATATGGAGAGAAATTCGCAAGTTGGTTCGAGAATATTATTACCACATTAAAAAGAAGTTGTTGGAGTGAAAATGTTGCCAAACTTCTGTTTTGATTGTGTAGCTTTCAGAATTTATACAGTGGGTTCTTGAAGCGCTTTTGTTTCATATCAGAACAATATCTCGGCAAGTCTAAAGCATTATTAAAGATGCTATTATTCTTTTCATCATCTAAATATGTAAATAAAAAAGTTCCGTACCATTATATAAAAAAAAAGGTTAAGAAAAACGTTTGTTGAACGGGATTCTGCTTTTAGTATTTTTTGTTATAGCATCAACAACAACAACATGCATCATTTGTGAAAATTGCAACTATTTAGCTATCACAATTTATAGGATACAACCTAGCAACAGCCAGAGAGACAGCGGAGTCTTAATGATAAGTACTTAAAGTGACCCTTTGGGTACGGTAACAGAACCTTATTAAGTACTAAGGTTCCAAAATTCTACAAAAACAAAACAAATCTTCGAAATCCGAACAAAAAGCGAATAGTTCGCTTCGTTTTGTAAGCAACAAACAGCGAAGGTAAAATTTATCTATGCCAAAATACAGTATTACGTTTTTATCCTTTGCGGGTTAGACAGAGGCAAGATGCGTGAAAGAGTCGAAGGCTATGCTTTGCTGAATAGTGTTTATTGGTGATGAAGAGAATCACATATATTGAAAGGTTACTTGCTCAAAACTTATGAGAAGAATTCTATGTTTAAAATCCTATCTCTTTACTGACATTTATAGTCCATAAAATAAGATTTGATAGCATTGATTGTTTATGTTAAAGTATCGTAAAACAAAATTAAATGATCTTGGCAAAAGTAACAAACGTTAATTACATGAGTGTTGATAAGCATCGCGCAATTTTCAAAGTGGGCGGTTCAGAAGAAAAACCGATAGCCTCTGATAAGCCACTGAAATTTATTTACCATTTTGTGTGTGTTCTAGCGGTAAAAATAAAATACATGAAGTTAAAAAAGGAAATTGAATTCATTAAAAAGTTATCTTAAAATATTAGATCGACTATGATTCAACCTTTATAATGATGGTTTTAGAAGAAATTCATATTCAATATAAGTATAACGCCAATAAATTGTGAAGTCTAAAAACATAGGAAACTAGCTTTTTCCTGCGGCTGCGCTTGCCTCCACTGATTCATAATCCCGTGGGAATTTTGCATAATCCTGTCTTAACCAGCACCTACGTCCTTGAAAGAACCGCCATGCAAAATTTGAGATCCCTAGCAATTATAGTTTCTGGGATTTCGTTATGTTTTTCGCTTTTATATGTATTTATACAGATGTTTTACCTGAAAGATTTCGTTTACGCTATATTTTTTGTAGAATGCTCATCTCAAATTTGTTTATTGTTTTTATCTAAAAGCCTGACTCTGATGTAAAAATGTGCACAAAATTATATTGCGGAGCTGCTGTTGTTTATTATTTCTATCCAATTTCTAAAAAGAGAATGTTTTTATTCTTCCTCTGTATTTTTTTTCTTATTTTGTAGTGGTATGGAGCCACTACTTGTAGTGGTATGGAGCCTGCTGCTTGCTTTGTTAGCCTGCAGCATGAATGGGCCGGCTTGCCCAGGGAAGTACCACACTCCCACAGAAGACCGACGCCTGAATAGCGGCTATCAGCCGCCATGCTCCGTCCGGTGAGTGTGAGAGCCGGAGGCCCAATTTCTTATAGGCGAGCAACGCTTCTGTAACCCCGCGGGTGTTGCAGTTGTCTATGGGCGGCGGTGATCACTTAATATCGCGTGACCCGTCTGCTCGTTTGCCTACCTCTGACATAAAAAAAATTACCCCTATTACTAGATATACATAAGAATTTATGAAAAAATATAATAAAGTTCCTTTTAGGAACTATGTAAGAAACAGTGAAAGTTTCTTTTGTAGGTATAAAACAGTTATGAACATGGACAAAAAATAAAATACAAAATTAACTTTTTATGAGAAAATAACTATGCCACTTATTACAATGTATTTCTACAAAACATAATAGTTGTGCATATATCTTAAGAAGCTGTTTCATGATTCACCATTTGTGAATGTTTTGTAGCCACGGCGCGATCACCTAATAAATTAACTAACAACGTAAGTAATAGAAAGAACACATTAAGAATATAACGTCATTCAGTTTCATTTCAGCCAAAAGATTTCACTGATACTCACAGATTAGTTTTTATAAAGGCATAATACTTTATAACTAAATTAAATCTCCGCTAATTATATTTCGCTTTCATGTGAACAAAAATAAAGTTTCTTACATCTTTCAAAGATATTTCGTACCACTCACGAATGCCTTGAGACTTGTTGCAAATCCTTTTAATTAGAAACACTGAAACATTCACGTCACAAAATCACAGCCACTCGGCGCACAGCACTCGGGATGGGTTCGCATAACTCGATAAATTTGTCACTTAGTGGAAAATCAAAGGAAGTATGCTATAAGTCGTTTAGTACAAAATTAGAATCGAGTATAAAATGTGATTAAAGGGTAGTACTTTCTAATTGGTCATGACGTTTATATCTCGCGGAGTGTGGTGGAGACTGCGCGAGTAGTTGGCGCGGTGGCATCGACTGAAGAAATGTTGTTGACACGTATTCTCTTTGGATATTTGGTTTATGAAATATTATAGAGATAACTCACTGTCTGTTGTTCTCAGCTCATCAGTCATACATAGGTAGACAAAGCGATCACGTTTAGTAGATGAAAGTCGGGATTCAACTTGTTTACATTTAATAAACCTTCTTTATTGAGAATAAAACGTTTCATGAAATATATTTAAATCATGATTCATCATGCTGTGAAATATTTATCTGAAGTCAGCTATGTTAAATGAAGCTACGTCCGTACAATATCCGAGGATGGTAAAACCCATCATTCTTTGATAATATTTTGCAGGCTAAGTAAAAAAATATTATAGAATTGAGTTTTAAACGATTAATCCAGTAATTATTTAAAGCTTCTTTTAAAGCTTTAGAACACAAAAATTATTCTCAAAACAAACTGAAAGGACCCGTCGATAAAAAAGACGCAGGGACAAGGTTCTAGCGAGACTCATTTTACCCCAAAATAATACTATTCAAAGTCCACAATAAAAACCACGTGAGTCACGTGTGTTATCGGCCACTTGGATATAAATATTGCAAGATATAATAATAACGCATCCGAGAGACGTGTTTGCGTGCGACGTAGAACAAAAATAGCTCGTGGCAGAGTTTCAAATATGTCGCGCTGTCCTGAACCTCACCCGAAAGATTTCTGTCAAGAACACACCTAATGGTAATAATAATAAAATAACAAACGCTACGTGGTGAATGTATGCTTCCTAAACAAGTGAACACTGGTGTCAGAATTGTATCAAGTTCTTGGCTTGTCACCACCTAGTGGCAACCATACACACTAGTAAACGTGTAATTATGAATTTATGATTACCTATTTTTTTGGTGATGCTTCTTCTACCTCTATATCTTTTGTATACATTGAATGGCGATTAAATGTGAAAAACATCACAAAATCTCAGAAACAGTAGGTGATAGAGGTTTTTTAGGACGTAGACATTGCTAAGACTGTAAAAAGTCAATCAAAAGAAAGGACTTAAAATAAGAAACTTTTCGTAAGCGAAAAGCAACTTTTCGGCTAGCTTTTAGCTACTTGTCTTGTAAATTTAAATGTCCATTCTACCAATAGACCCAACATTTAGCTAAGCGTGGCTTTTTAGCCTTAAGCCGTTAGCTATGACCATCCTGTAAAGGATACAGACGTGTTACTGGTCTTCATCGTATCCGAGCGTTATCCCGGTCGCATCCTCAGCAGTGACGCTTCTGCTATCTAGTCTAGGAAATTTGGTGAGGTTACTTTTTTTTTATACAGAGCGACTACTATAGATTAGCATATACATAGGTACTAGACTTGTTACTGTATCTACAATACATGTAATACATTGTTATATTAGGTTAAATATAAATATTTTGATATGCATATTCACAGCCAGTAGTTTTTTTTTATTATTTTATATTTTATCTGCTGACCAATTAGTAATTAGTTAGGTTGAGATAGTACTTTTTTGGTGATCGCAGTCTTATAGAAAGTGATTGGCAGAACAAGTGAAACTCATTTGCCAAGAATCACATTTCTCATTAGTTTCATCAATTTTACGGGTGAAGACATATGTCACGTAAATTTGACAAACGACTTCTCAAAATAAAACTTTTTAGGAGCGTTGTTTTGTTTATATGAGTCATAACCAATGTACTTTGTATATTCAGCAAACACAATAGTACCTATTGAAAATAAATACGAACCTGAATAAATTAATAACATAAAAGTACGTTTTTTGTTATAAAAAAAACCTAATTATATACATAAACGTCCAAAAACTGAAGCCAATCAAAAAATATCGACTTCCGTGTTAACCTGATCAGGGAACGAACACAAAATCTGTCGGTTCAGAGGCAATATCTAGACCGATTTACACAAACTTCCAACAATAATAGAAACGTGACTCCTCAAAGGAAGGTAGGCTTCATTACGTATAATATACACCTTTGATTGAGCCTACAAAGTCTAGGAGATCCTCTCGCGATGAGTTTCAGAAGCGGGATAGCTTTGCGTGATTACAGGGCTCTCTTTAGGGAGCGTCAAAATACGCCAAAATAAATATTAAACTGGTAAAGAGAAATGAAGTGTTGTTTATAACTGTTGCGCACTATATTATGGTTGGGATAGGTCTTCTAAATGAAAGAAAACTTAGAAATATTACATGTATTGAAGACAAGGTATCATGGAAGGATCGCAGGACAAGAATTACTCGCGATATTGGTCGGTTCGGATCGGTTCGGCTAATATCGGTTTTTCTGTAGTGAGCTCCTTTAAACACCAGTCAAGTTAAGTTTTCTACAATAACTGTACTTATTATATTATTGTGTATCGATAATATTATATTAACTTTACCATACCTATATTAACTTTACCATACATATTGCTTTTATTGATTATCTATCGAGAAACTTTCAATATTGGACTACCGAATGGCTACACTCGCAGAACGTACCAATTATATTAGTCAATGTGTGTCTGTTACAAACAAAACAATTGATCCCAGGGATTTCTAGTGTCAATTGTATGGTTTGGGACATAATGTTCTGAAATAGACAGATTTCTCAAAGCACAGAGTCTCAAAAGGACAGAATCTCCTTTTGACAAGCGGGATAAGCTCCTAAAGAAAGAAGATCCGAATTGTGGAACAAAATTTACTAGAGATAATCAGGATCTTTTGTAAATAAAAATGGTATTTAGTTGTATATAAAAAAATATCACTCTGTCAATTTTAGTAAATGTATTCTGTATTTCTAGTACTTTATTTTTGTGTGTCTTGTTTCCACTTGTAAAACGTTATTTACTAAAAAAATAGATACTTTTTAATGCCGATAAGCTACATCTACAAGATATTTATATATTCTTAAAATATTATATATTATATAAATATCATATTGATAAATTGAAGAAAATCTGCCTTATTAAAATAGCGACATTAACATAAAATCTTGTAAACACAATAAATACATTTAAAAAAACTCTGTAAAGTCTATCGAAAACCTCTTTACAAACAGCGGAAATGGCAAAAATAACAACATTTCACATAATATATAAAATAATTCAACAAAAATTAAAACAAAAAAATATGCTATTAAACTAAATAATTATCTATCATTTCTGAACTCATATTAATTTGTGTTGGAAACTTGGCCAAATTACGAAACAATGCTGAAGTTTATTGCCAGGGAAGGCGTGAAGTCGTAAAACAGGTTAGTATGACTCCAGCTAAGTGAATTAAATTCTATACATATAACTGACGTACCTATTGTAAAGTACGGTACCAAACCCATATACTTAGTTAAATAGAGGTGTTTTTCCCGTAGTCCCATAATCATGAAATTCTTTAAAATATGGGTTTACACATGGTTCACATTTTCTTGAAAGGCCGGCCCTTGTGAAAACTTTGGTGTTCGAATGGTGCATGAGTAGTAATGATTACTTACCGTCAGATGACCCGCTTGCTTTTTGCTGTCCTTTATCTAACTATGTTAGTACATGAAAATAAAATTAGTAGTTCTAGAAAAAAATATATAGGGACTTTTTATAGGGTCTATAGAAGCCAAATATATTGTTTAAGAATTTTTGGTTGTCTATCTGAATGTTTGTATGCGCATCACGTAAAATCTACTGAATGCAATTTGATTCAGCTTTCATTGTTGTATTGTAGAAAGTCTAAATTAAAATATAGCGTAGGTTTCATCTTGAACCGTTTGGAACCCGAAACATAAGCTTGTGATAAATAAACAGCCAAGTACGAGTCGGATTCGCGCACGAAGGGTTCCCTACCATTATATATAACTTAATAAACAATAGGTAAGCATAATGTCATTCCCAAAACAAATCATACGCCCTGAAGTAAACGTATTGAAAAAACAGCATTAATTAATCTGAAATTGTATTTATATAACTGTGTAGACCTACACAGTAATACATACTATGTATAATGTACATACATATGTACTGTATAGGCTACATACTGAATAGTTCATAAGATATCGATTTGTTTCAGTTGATCTTAAGCTAGAATGGATTAAGCTGATCCCAGGACGCATTAGGCAAATTGAACGCTGTTGCATAACTGTGTTTTAGAGTTCAACATCATAAGTACACAATGTACGAGTGTTTGTAATACTGATGTAATGTATATTATTCATTTGATTTACCTGATTATACTACCTAAAATCAAAGCTTTGTAGAAATAACTTTTTTACATAGTTACTTCCACTGGGATTCGGACCCACGACCTTTGGATCACAAGGCCTTGACCACTGAACCACGGAGGCAGTCAGTACGGAAAAAAATATGAAAATATATGGTACTTAATTAATAATTTCTGGTGTTTGAAGTAAAATAAACTTTCACGTTATAGTTATAAATACACATAAAAGTCAATTCCTTTGGTGAATTTTGTTCATTAACTTTGTTTGTGTAAAACAAGCAATAACATGATTTTATATGAAAATGTGTTTGCCAGCTCTTAAGTTATATAATAACATTTTTAAAATAATGTTTTCCTTGCTCGGTCCTTATAATAATGAACACGTTCATAAAAAAAGGAATATACTTTTGAAAAAGGTAATCGATATCGATACCCAATACCATGAATTAAAGTAATTTTTCATTGACTTATGTACTTCCACTATAAGAATGTCCTATTTTGATTGATGTTTCCGAAAAGCCTTCCCTTTACCATCAAAGAGCAATAGAAGTTGGCCAAGGATACTTTTCAGTCTTACAATTCATTTTTAATGTTTATTTAGATAAATAATGTTATTTTATAACATTTTAAAAGCGTTCAACGAAATAAATAAAATGTAACTAATTTTGAAATGATCTTCGTAATTTTATTATAGTTTCGAAATTATTTTGAAATAAGACCCTTAAAAATAAAACTAGATCAGATATTAAAGCTAAAATGATATAAAGTTCTAAGGGTGTAAATTTTCCGATCCATTAAAACAGTATCAAACAATCTATCCTACATTTAGTTATACAGTTCTAAACAAACAACTGAACTAGGCAAACTATCTCGAAACTAAGATAGAAGATTAGAACAACATTGTTTATAGGATTGCTACTATTTATGGTCCTAAATGTACAGTAGGTATGAGTACCATGATAATATCATTATATACTTGGACTAGATTAATGTAACCATATGTATATCCAGCTATATAGTCGGCTGATAAAATTTTTACATTAAATTTTTTTACAAAAACATTTAATCATAAACATAATAAATAGTTGATAAAGTAATTCATTTAGTGTTTTTGTCTACTTAAATCTAAAATATAGGTAGTAAAGGCGAACATCACCTAAAAAATATAAAAAACGAACGAATCAGCTTCAACCAATAAGACCCATATTTTGTTACGTGGCTTTTCGAGCTATGTTGTTATTACCAAGAATTTTATTTATGATTTGAGGACTTTAATTTTCTGACAAGGTATAATTATTAACTCTGTTGGGGTGAATGTAAACACGATAACAAAATTAATATAATTGGCAGTAATTTATGGGTAGAAAGGCCAAGATAATTTAGTAAAGTTAAACTACGAGTTCCGAGAGTAGTCTATCATCCCGGATTTGCATTTCTTAAGAAGCATCTTTTTAAGGTTTCGTACCGAGAGGGTAAAAAGGGACTCTATTACTGAGACTCCGAATATTTAAGAAAGGGTTCTAATAAAAAGAATGTTATTGTTCTGCCGTTTTACATAAATCATAGTACGGAATCCTTTCTGGGTGCGGTCGACTCGCACTTGGCCGATTTTTTGTAATATATTATGTATATACTATTTCTTCTTCTTCTTTTGTACATGACACTCCATACATATGTACATGACACTTTAAGGTTGAATTTACTGTGAGGTATTACACTATGACTCACATACATACTCATATGTACTCAGTGACAATAGAGATTGTTATTTAATGCAAGCGATTTGGATATGGAAATCACCATAAAGTTTTAATATAGATACTTTTCTAGACAATTAAATAGCAACATATATATGTCGTAGATAATAAATAACATTGTCTAATTAGGGTAATACTTATAATCTTTTAATCTTTCTGATATGTTTCCGTTCAATCTCTTGTTGTCGCCCTCCGGCTAAAAGCCCTTTGACCAGTGAATTAAGAAATTCCTATGAATATTAGAATGTAATGGTTATGTTGTTTTGTAATCAAGATTAAAAATTATACTTGGATCATGCACCATCCTACGCAAAATGAATAAAAATATATGTCAATGACGATTGTGTTTATTTTCCTTAATTTACAATATAAAATTTAATAATGATTTTTTTTTTCAATAACCAAGTTCCCACATAGAAACCCTTTGAGAGCTTATGGCCGGAGTTAAGCACCATTAAAAATTCCTATTTTGCTCTCTATAGCTGAACTTATTTATATGTTGTGTCGGTGTTTTTAATGTTATTTTCAGTTCAGTTATTATTTTTGATCAAGGATCAGAATCATTTATTCCTTGAATATGATTACAAGAGGTCTTAAGCTTTGATAAATCAAGCACACTTTTAGAAAAGATTTTATTTTCAATATTTTAACAATTATTTTACTATTGATATTTGAATTTCGACGAGAAAAGAACAAATTACTTTGTAAAAACATATATTTTATATCTGATCAATGTAATAACAGACAATAACTAATTTATTTTTGTGTATTTCCATATTAATAAATAAATAGTGATATTATTCGATGGATGCTGTTTCTCGCTGCTTTTTGATGCTGAATTTACTAAAGAATTTGCCGATCTAACTTGGGATACGGGTGTACGGGGGCAATAATTGGTTCCAAACGTCCATTTCCGATATTTCAAAATGAACTATTTCCGAATGAATGGCTTCATTTTTATCCGTATTCATTCGTATGTTATTTAAGATGGATTTTTTGTAGACCGAACATTTATAGTTTACATGAAGCTCATGAACGTTAAGAAGGCAATTATTATTGTTATTTGTATCAATTTATTAGAGAGAGGTGATTTAAATTCACAATCTTTTCTGTAATTTATTTCCACATAGATCAAAATGTATGTAATTTTAATTTTCTTAGATATCTATCTAACTATGTATATGGTAAAACATAATATCCTAGTTGAATAATAAATGTGATCTGGCGATAAATACGTGCCTTTTTTAAGATATAAAAAGTATATAGGCAAGTGAACAATGTCAATACCAAACTGTGATAAATGGTCTACACAGTTCACGTCTTATGGTAACTAATGTAAGTAATGATGAAATATCTCTCTAGATAGCGGAGAAAAAGGTAAAATCCATATTTTCTCCAATCTAATCTTTAAGTAAGCCAACATTTCGAAATTCGAAAATAAAAGAATAAGATAATATTGGGAAAAAAAAATACGAAAGAAAAAAAAAATATTAATATTTGGTGCATATTTTCACAAACGTTATATTTTAATACAAGTAAAGTTTAATTTGCATTTTGTATCTAACTGATCACTTTGATGAGGAATGAAGATTACCAAATTATGAATAAACTAATGATCAATGAATATCATTTGTGTACAAAAATAAATAAATAAATAAATCATTTTATTTCTAAATTACCTCCGACTATCTATATTCTCAACCAGATAACATCCTAATAATATGGTTTTTACTAATTGCACTTCGTAAGTAACAAAAATGTAAATCAAACAGCTGAAACAATATCACGATATCAATCCTGACCTTAAAACAATATCAAACTGAAAGTGACAGTTTCAAAACCCTCTGTCTTAACATAATGTAGGGCAGAACATTTCTTAGGAAAGCGAAGAATGGAAACAGAACAAAAACAGTCGAAGACAGTGATCTTATTATAATAGGCGAGGTTAGTTCACGTTTAGACCAACGTTTTGATAGAAGTTTAACTTAAAAAGCATAGTAAAAACCTAGTAGGATAAAAGATTTTACAGTATAGATTCTGATACGGAATTACTTCTTGAAAAATAATACATTGAGCAAATAAATTTAACTGAAATGCCGACAAATTTTCTATGTGAGCAACAAAACAGCGATTAATCGTACCTTTTTGGAAAAATACTTGCCCAAATAGTATTTTTGTTGAATAGGTTAGTATGTCGTTAAATTAAATATAGCCCTTACGTCTTATTCCTCATAGGATAGACAGTACCATGGTGGTATAATTGTAAGGCCTTTCGTAGATAAATGCTAGGCACACTTATTTTACTCTCAGACCAGTATGGAAGCAAAAGTAAGTTCGAGACTTGTATTATGGGTCACCAACTCAACGATACAATATTAACAAATACATATGTATGTATATGTATACATAAACATCCAAGACCCAGGCTAATCAGACAAAGATATTTTTCCTTCTTACACTTCTGAGACGAAACCAGGACACTTTTGCGCTCAATATATTTTATGACCGAGATGAGCAGTAATGCAATGCTTTTGTTGTGGTAATGTCCGAGAGACTCAATGCTACTACATGCAGTCTTATGAATATTCAGTTATATACTTCTATTGTTTTCAGACCACACACTTATGTAGTACCTAATTATAGAAATCATGAGCCAGAGCAGGTTGTTTGTTTATCATGATTATTCTGTTTCAATAAAAAAATATCTGATTAGGTAATTATCAATAATCCTTAAACTTTCAACTCTTCTAATATATACAGGATTAAAGGTTTTTCAAAAGCATAGTCAAAATAATTACCTGATATACATCAAACTGAATATACCAGTTAAAGTTATAGAAAATCTATTTTTTTTCTGTCCTTCATGATCCGAGGTTATGTTCTGAAGTTTATTTTCTTTTGCTTAGCAGAAAGGCACAACTGCAACAGACTAGTGATGAAAGATGTAAACTTACCCACATATCCAGGAGTGTCTCCGCCTGGGTATGGACGCTAAGGTCAAGGCGAAGGGCGGCAGCGCTGAAGGGGCAGCATCTTGATCATCTTGCGCGGGCGCACCACTAACCCGCACCTCGGGCACGCGAAGCTGGTGGCGGCCGCTCATCACACTCAACACTCTTGCACACTGATCGACTCCATATTTACTATACTGCTATTTGTCACAAGATGGCGGTGTGCAGAGTTACGTTAGATTTAGGAGACTTGAGAAAAATTAGTGTTGAGGAATAAACACACTCGATATGTATCGCACTTAACCTATAATTTGATCACATAACATTAGTTAAAGTCTTCGACTTTTCGTTAAATTCGTTAACACTCGCACCTGGAAAAAAAATGATTAATGCCTACTTGCTCAAATGTGGTTAAACTTTTGGAATGTGTTGTTTAAATTTCAATAACTGAAAAACATTCCTTCCAAAGGTACGCAGTAATATTACGTGTTATTTTTCCGTGGGTTTGAAGCGTTTATAAGACGTGTTGATGTTGAGCCTTCGCAGAATTCATTTTCTATTCATGGATCAAAAAGTTCTTGACGTTGAGTCTTTTTTATTAAAACTTTAAGTATATTCTTATTTGTAAAGAACAAAAAAATATTGACTATAGCATCTTCATTCACAATAAAGTTATCTGAGTCGCAGTCTTCCATTTCAACTCCGTTCTATTACATAATTTGCACTTAAATTTATTGGAATTTTATTTTTAATAAAATAGTGGTTTAATCCTAATCTGCCTGACGTAATCTTTATGGAGGTTCAATATTGACATCGGGCTCAGCTTTGTCCGGGAAGCCCTGTACATCCGCTTAACGCCAGTGTTCAACGTAAGAAGATTTAGATTCTCACCCTTGACAGTTTTCTCTTACAAAATTGTTTTAAATTCATTATGTAAATTCGTTGAATAATATGGGTCATGCCAATAAATTATGGTGACGGTAACATATTTCGAACAGTTGAGAAAATATAAAAACATAATAGTAGATTTTTGTTGACCATAATATATTTTCTATATATTATACAAATAGTACATCTATACATAATAATTCGATCTACAAAATCAATATAATGTTATCGTTAATATAAGCATATATACAAATGAATCAACAAAATTAACTCTGGCTGTTGGGTTTTACCTCAACACCAAAAATACTAACTAAAAATATTATTCTAAATTATGAGTTTGATATGATATTCTAAATACACTTCTCAAACTATCATAATACGCTTCATTATGCGATTTCTTACAGCCTACTTAACATTTAATATAATCAATTACATAAACTTTTCCTATGATAATATAAGAAAAACTTGGCTATCATTTCACTCGTTACTATCCAACCTTGACCTGTCTGCGACGAGGCGACTGACGGATTATGTCAAAGCGTCGGAAGACGTTCTTAGAAAATGGTATTTCCTAAAAGTGTGCCCTTTAAGGTTCCCACATCTGATTTAAACTAAAATTGCAACATTTTTTACGTCTCTGGTTTTTAGGTAATTTAATCTTTTTCGCAAATAAATATATTCTAGCTTTAATTTCAGATAATAAATTAGACTTTTTAACTTTCAAAGAGATAGAATATCTACAGGCCACTATAACCTCAACAACAGTTGAGGTCAGTGCCACAGGTGAATGTTACTTTTATTGTAAACATAATAAGTACTACACTAATATGATTGTTTAAATTTTAAATTCTTTTACACTTACCTACATATATGCATACATAATCGGGTAATATAATTTTAGCCATCCTCAAACAAACAAAAGCAAAGCCAAAATCACACAGGTACAGTCAACATCATTTGGAGAATCCTTGCAAGTGCTGCAAAGTCGAGGAACTTACAAAACATTAAAGGTGAACAAGGAACACACTTGGCAAGTAGTATGTTCTGTTCCCTGTACAGATTTGGAGGGAAAATCGGGATATTGCAGTGGGTGGCATACGTCCCAAATGATTGTCCCATCTGTTGGCTACAAGCCTAATACCTGACGTGGCCCTGCGCACAAGGTTGCCCATATTTCACGTTTGTCGACCTAAAAGTTAATTCCGTTCTGAAATTAGGAGACAGTTTCTGCCGCTTCTAAATGAAAATTGAAATTTTGCACGAATGACGACTGTTTTTTGTTTATTTTTTATTATATCAATGCACAGCTTAGATAAATAAAACAGTTTATTACAAAGAATGAGTTAGAAATTGTTGTCTGCGAATCCGAGGATGAAAATTATTTTCAAAATGTTTATGATTGTTTCTAGACAAATATAAAAAAATATATTTTTTTTTCTGATAATCCTAATATATTTAGGTAATAAATAAATAATCTGTGCCATATCTCATGAAGAAGATTATATGTTGTTCATAATCATTCTGGGTTTTACCATAGATTTTATCTAGTTATAATTATTACAACGCTTTCCCCTTATTTTTTATTATATGGTATAGAACAATTTATAAATTCTAAAGTTAAATAAAATATTTTTCGTGGTATTCTTTAATTAATAAGCCAAAAAATATATATAGCGAAACAATTAATAATTAACATTAATAAGCGACTTCAAAAAAAATAGCTCAAAAAGAGAGCGTTAATTAAAAATTCTAGATATTTACACTTCAAAATTTTATTGTCTCTTAAAATTTAAATATATTACTGGAAGACTTAATTAACTAATACAGTATTTTTAAATTCTTACGTTAAGACAGAGTTTTGCGTAAAGAGAGAGCATTGGGTTATAAGAAAGCTAAAAAATAAAAGAAATTCTTTTAAAATATTCTTTCTCATGTATTTTTCTATTTTTTTTTTCACCGAAATTTGCAACTATTAGAAAACTATGTTAAATAGACGTATAAATATAATTATAATAACGTAGTAAGAATTGCATAATATGATTTGAGCTCAGTCGTCATGTAGAGATCATGTATCTCGTTTTGCCGAACAAACAAGGAATGTGTGTTTTTCATTAAGTTCCTGCCGAAACAAACAATAATAATTGCTTATTTACTCTGCATGCTGAATAAAATCCTACACCATAAAAATAATAAGAGCTCCATTACTGATACATACGCTATGTTTTTATTAATAACAGAAGCGATATCGTATCTCTTAAGTACAGACAAACCAACTTTTAAATTATTCCTAACGGGGTAGTCAGTGGTAAGCATTGTGAGACTTTAAGCATTGCTGAGGGCTTATTGGTGGAATGGAGATTCAGATAAAGTGAGTTGCTAGCCCATCGCCTATGAAAATAATTTCCTTTTCTAACCAATTTTTTTATTTATTAAATTTTATAGCTGTAGTAGCTGTTATATTCTATGTTTTTTTTTGTTCCATCATGGTAAAAATACCAATTAAGTTCGTTGTATTTTATCCTTAGATTTTATCAATTCATCTAGTATATTTATCATATCCTGGACAGTGGATAGTCCATCTATTCTCAAAAAAGTATCCTAAGAATATTCACATATCATTTTAATGTTACTGTGTATTTACACTAAAATTAGTCCCCTAAAAAAAAGAAGTCATGGTGACCCTCTAGGAATACCCGCAAACATATAGCAGAGAAATAGGGGTTGACCAAGATAAATTTAGATAAAATAAAGACACAAAACTATGTTAACCGCACGTTATACGAGTATGTCTCAACACAATAAGTAGCAGGTTTCCAAGATACCTCGTCGGGGGACAAGTTCCAGCCCTATTTGAATAGACAGGACAATGATCTTATTTTTTTTCATGGTAGTGCCTACTAAAAATATTTCAAAGTTAAAGACAATACATTTTTATTTAAGA
>JADGIL010011685.1:0-19072 GCA_020352625.1 Cactoblastis cactorum | reverse complement strand
CGGAAACAATGTTCTACAGGATGTCAATGGTGGGACTCCGCATATTGCACGTACGCACTGTTTCTGGGCTATAAACACCCTATTTACATCAACGGAGTTTCCCCATATTGGAATTCCATATCTAATATTGGAGTTAACATAACCATGATAGGCTGTTAGGGCCGCTTTTTGGTTTACCTGCTTTGTCAATCTCCACAATGCATAAGCAAATCTATTTAATTTGGTGCAGATGTTATTTATATGCTGTTTCCAATTACATTGATTGTCTATTGTGATACCTAGAAATTTTATGTTATTAACTTCTGTAATCGATCCATTTTTGGAGATTATATTTAAAGGAGTTAAATGTTTCTTTCTATTATAGAACCTAATATATTTCGTTTTATCAATATTTATTTGTAAATTATTTTTATGTAGCCAGTCAATTATGTTTTCTACGTTCAAAAAAGAATGCCGCATTTGTGGTCATCTTTCTATAAATGTGTAATTAAAAAAATTCCCCTCCCCACATCAATGATCGAGACAGTAATAACTGGAATATTCTAGATCGTGAGTAACGACACCCTAGCAATTATTTCTTTCATCAAACCTGATTTAGTTATGATCATTCTGCATTCTAATATTTTTGATTTGTTCACAAGCAAACAACCAATTCCTTAAAAGGCTCAGAAAATTCTAAATACATTTTTGCGCTAGAACGTAAATGCTTCTTGCAAGTATTTACTCGCAACATTTCAGTACAGTATATAGTAGGGTTAGTTCTGGTTTCCCTCTGGGTTGTGGAGAGTGAGTGGAGCTGTGTAAAAGGTCTACATCATCTAAACTCCCTTATGTGCGTAGATATAGACAACACTTTCATATGTAATGATCAAAATTAACGATTAATTTTGTCTTAATTAAGTTTGAAAAGTATCCTTTGTGACAAAAATGTTACAAGTTTTTATATTCCCTCCATCACGTTAGCGCCTATTCAATTGAATTTAGCATATTTTGTTTCGTAAATAATTTATTACAAAAAGCTTGCGTTATGCCACAATTATCATTTCAAAGGTCTCAAGGACCGCTTGTTGCCTTTCACATTTTTAAAATCCGCATTTGCGTATTCTTAAGTGCTTTTTTTGTGTAGAGTTAATTGGGGTCGGCTCGGAACGAGGGAAATGTATCACTGTAGTACACGTCTCTTAAACGTGTTAGTTCTGATAAGTTTTCGATTGGATAAGTTGTACTGGACAAGTAATTGTAGTAATCTTTGAAAAATCCCATGCAGCTATGTAAAAATATACTGTTCAACTTGTAAGGAATACAATACAATATATTTTAATTATGTAATAAACATGCTCTTTTCTGTTTCTAGTTAAACAAAAGAAAACGGACCCAACCAGAAAATAGACAAGAACTCAACGGCTACATAGCAAATTCCACCGTTTACGTGACTTCTATAAATGAAAATGGAGCAATAGAGAGCAAACCCACTATATCGTCACCAAAATCACAACCCAAGTCTTTGCAAGCTAAACCTGCCCCGGTCATTGCAAACGGCATACAGGAAAAGAAGAAAGAAGCTGTAGAAATTAAAGAAGAAAAAATTGAACCGGAAAAACATGAAAAGGATTCGAGTGAAAAAAGTTTAAAAATTAAAGTGGAAAGTGAAGTGGAATTAGAAAGTGAAGTGACTAGTGATAAAGATATTAGCAAAAGTGACGCGTACAGTGTTGCTAGGGAGCATTTGAGCAACGGCAGAAGTGAAAAATTGTTGGGAGAACAGCCTGATCATCGGATCAGAGCTACAGCTATTGTCGAGAATAATAAATTAGGACCAGGCGAGAAAGGGTAAGTTTGTTATTGTTTTAACATGAGTAGATACAAAAAACATATACCGTTGATAAATTTTATTACACAATGAGCAAATGTGGAAAGACACAATATATTTTTATCACGTATTATTCAGAATCCAAATGTTTTGCCTACTTTGGAAGCAGAAAAGCAGGTAAATATCAGATTGAACGTGAACTTAATGAACCGAATAAGAGACATTTGGATGTTAAATAAACGTGATCCAGTATCATTGCTATTCTTTATCCTCGTACAGAAAAGCAGTGAATATACAAAATTTCGTTATCTGCTCTGGTTATTGGAAAATGTATCTTCAGTTTATTTCATAAGGTCCTTTTATGGTTGCCGTTTTAAATAATGGATAAAAATGAGCCTCCTATAGGTGCGGTCTTTAAATTCTATTGCCTCAATTTGTGAGTGATTTAAAAATATGAAGTTGTATTACCATACAATTTTACATACCCTATGGAGATTAAACAAGTGCTGCTACAATGACCTCAATAAGTGAATGAACTAGGAAGCCATAACGTTGCTAAGTCGACCAAGGTTTCAGTTGAAACTTTTTGTAACTTTATACCTCGCAATGTATCTGTTTTTAGTGCAAATAAAAACGAGCTTCATAATTAGAGTTCGATAGATTTAGCTAGATAAAAAATATATAATTCGCTAAATAATATTATTTTATTAATTTATTAATGTTTTTATCTATACATATAATAAAATTGTAACTGAGTTATGTCTGTACATGAGAGATATGTAAGAAAAAAATATATAGGGACTCTTTGTAAAACCTACAGAAGCCAATACGATTGTTTTTATAATTTTTGTCTGTCTGTATATTTGTACGCGCATTACACAAAATCTACCGAACAGATCTGCATGAAATTTGGCACAGCGATGGATTATGACCTAGATTAAAATGTAGGCTACTTTTTATTCCGGAAAAATGTATGGTTCCCGAGGGATATAATTTATTGTACCTGAGTAAAATCTACGCGAACAAAGACGCGGGCATCAGCTAGTACTTAACAATACATCTTTCATCCTAGTCTGGAAGCGAATGAAACAGGTACTCTTCCCGAGCAGATGATGAAAACATCATTCAAGCAAAAAATGCTTAGAACAGAGCATTTTCTTAAATGCGATGGGCTAGCAATCTGTCATTATATTTGAATTTTTATTCCAACAATAAGCTCAACATTCAGCTTTGAATCTTACGACTTTTGTCTTCGTCTATCCCGTAAGAGATAAATTCGTGATTTTGTATCTGTACCGTAAGTCACTACTTTAGGCACTCAAGGAAAACTAGATTTTAGGAATATACGTACCTGTTAATTAAAAGTAGTTTTCAGGAACATTTTTCGGAAATAAAATAGTGATTTAGCTTTTGTAAATTTTCTTTGGTCCATAGATGTCTCTTACAAAAATGTTCTATCGGAGTGGTATCTAATTCTTTTGACACATTGGATGGTTGGTAAAAGATTGATTATTTTCGGTTTCTCTTTCCGAACTTTCGCTTTGTCATACCTGTTTCTTTTATGACACTTTAGTATTTCGTAAGTTGTAGGTTTCTCACGTTAAAATTTTAAGTGTGGGGGAATTATTTTTAGTGTTTGTGTCATACAAACTGAAGGTTGCTTTAATTATTGCCATAATAAATAAATAGATTAGTTGGGACTATTTTATTTAAGGGACTATTTTCATATATGTTGCTGTTAAATTATTTTAAAATCATTGAGTGGATAGTTATGCATTTCTTTTAAAAAATGTTTGCCTGACAACAGACTGCAGAAAAAAAATCATACGTTGTATGTTAGACAAGTCTATCGTATAAAGCCGTTATTTGAACTAGTTAAATATTATTTTCACCTTATTAACTTTATTATTATTTCTTGCATATGTCTTATAGTATGATAACTAGAATATACTGAGATAGCCCATAACTGAAGCGTATGTATGTATAAAGAGAGTGACCAGTGCACAGAAAGCAAGAGAGATCTGTAAGAAACTTTGCAAGTTGAAATCCATAATTTCTGCCTATCCCTGTGGGGAAATATTGGTGGTAATACTATGTAAAATGTATGTATGTAGTACATGGCGAGTGGAATGTTGGGGTAATATAATGTTAATAGGTTCTTATGTAAACGGTCAGATTATTTACCCAAAATTCTTGCGGATTCCTAAATATTACAGTATTATATATATATTATATAACTAGCTTTTACCCACGGCTTTGCTCAGGTATAACTGTCAGAGTGGGTAACAGAAAAATGTTGCTCCAATGATTTTGTCCTAGTAAAATTCTGAATTTTATTTATTAAGCGAGTGGAGCGGGCTTGCTTTATACCACAATCTGTACATTTTGTGGTACATTTGGCAGATATTATCACATCTATAGGTTTGGGGTTTATCATAGTAATTTTAATGCTTGTCAAGAACTTAATTATTACTTTATTTCAAAGCCAATTAGGCTAGTTGAATAGACCTATAAAGCTGTTCTATGACCTACTAAATATAAATTCCAAAGAATGAGTTTGCCTCAAAATAATATGTTCGATATTTGTGTTCCGGGATAATAATTCAACTAATTTAACAAATAAACATATAGATTAATATTCCAGATCCAGGTCAACCAAAAAAAGATTATTTTCCATCTTCATCATTTCATTTTGTTTTATCTCTCAGGAGCTCCCGGGAATTGAACCCGGGGATAGAAAAGAGGCAAATAAACCATTCTGCAAGATAATAATCCAGATAAATCCAATTACTCACTTCAAAAACAGTTTTTAAAACCTTATCAGCACTATTGTTATATGTACGCGCGATGAAATTCTTTTGTTTAATGCATTTCCTCCCAAAGCCACGTAATGATATAATCCTCAAGATCACAAACATAATTACGAAAATAACGTGACTGTATGTCAATAATTGGCGTTATCCGTTGTTCACGACGCGTCTCATTCATCGAACAGGAAAATTAACTGGTTTTAGAACTCTTGTACGTGTAGCTGTTGTAAATTACACTTTTAATAATATACGTGTGCTAGTTGATAGATAAACGGAAAAAAAAAATATCTTTGTAGACCAAATCGGGGTTGGTGATTCATCTTTATGATCTTTTTCCAACTAAAGGGATTTTAAGGCAAGAGTTAATAGACATAATTTGAGTTTGAATGTAACCTTCACCCTAGACTTCATTAACGTCTCCCATCAAATATGAATGAAGTTAAATGCACTAAAAATGCATCAACATTACTTAATATGCTTTTTAATTCTTATTGTAAGCAAAAAATTAAACAGATTTTTTTTTAAATAGATATAGGTATATACATTTTCAAATATACAATGACCGACGCTATGGGGTACTTAGGGATCTCTTACAGTCAACCATTGCATTATTATTACTTAAATTATAAAAAAAATAACATTAAAGCTGTAGTACATAGGAGGTAAAATATAGCAAGGCTTAAGAGAAGAGATAACTATGGAACGTTTTTTTTTCCGATACAAAGGGCTTTAAGACCGGCACATAAACGATAAATAACTTCGGGGAAATCTTTAAACCCAAATGAAATGAATGCGTACAATACAATCTTTATACTACTCGTTTTCATGTTTATAATCAACTTGGCAATTAGTTTGTGAAAGTGAATTGTGTGTGTGTAAATTCCACAAAACCATGGTTTAAAACAATATGTTATCTTAACCTGTATAATTTGTCAGTAGCATTGATGCTATTAAAATTTCAATTAATTAGCTTTATAGGTAATTGCCCGCATTATTTTTATTTTACTAAAACAACAATAACTTACAATTACAACTATTTATTATTTTTCCCGTATGAATACTGATAAATGTTAAATTTTAATAGATAATGTCCCCATTAATATGCCGTTGGCTGAAAAATGCAGCCAAATAGGTAGATATCATGTTTTTCTGATAACATTGTCAGGCCATATGTTCTTCTAGCCATATGTTTCATTGTGGAATGAAACTATAGTGATATCAATTACAACCCTGATAACGTTACAATCCAGATTCCAATTTTTAACGTCATTGAGTCCAATATAATTCTTTACAACAAGATATAATTTCCCACCAGAAATCTTTCGAGGACAAGTCTCTGAATCTTTCAGACTGACGTTCTGTGGTAATAGCCTTGTCTTGACTAGTACGTGAAGATATTGCTGCATTGGCAGGTAGATCAGTCTGTCGCCGGCTGTTGTCTGAGTGACACTTGTTGCCATTGCCTTCAAGACTTTCGCTCACTTCAATAGTTGACCCTTTTGTCTATCCGAGACGTGGGGTAGTATTACCTGTGCCCGTTCCCCCACTTGTTATGCGCCCGCGCGTGAGACCCGTTTTTTCCTTCTCTTTCCCGCGCAACCTTGCGCTTGAGCGTTCATCCCATTATTTGAATTTAGAATTTTTTAAACTTACCTGCTCAGTAGTCGTGCATTTCGTAGTGTTTTCTCGATTTCTGTTTGTTTGAAATTTCTGTGAATTCTGTGCTGACTATATTAAGTGATGTATTGTGTGAGTCTGTCTCGTGTTCAGTGATATGTTAAAAGGAAAAAGTGGTTAATGTTGATCGTTCCCAGGATGCATTATAAACAATTGTTCAAGAGGTAAATTTTGTAACTTTACATATTTTAAAACTATATAATTGTTTCTAGATCAAATAAATGTTCTCATTAATGTACTGAACTATGTAACTAATGTAAGTATATCGTGTTCATAGTCAGTTTGCTCAGGTGTGAATGTAGTGCGACATAATTTTGTTTTTATAGCATTAGCGGCACAGTTGTGTGATTCCATTATAGTAATTTCTTGTAACGATTGTTCTACTTAACTCTAATGACTCTTCATCTAATTTGTCTGGCTCAAAAATGGTAGCTTTCAATCGTTTTTATGACCTGATATTTATCTATATAGTTTTATATGTAAAATAAAACTATATAGATACATGAAATACCAACTGTAGTTGCTAATTTATTGTTATTGTACTTCTTAAGAAGGGGAAATTATTATAATATACAAGTAGGTATAGGTAAATTACCACAATCAAACAAGAAAAATTTAAAAATAATAATGAACCCACTTCAACATACATATATATATCTATAAAAAAAGTGTATTATACATGCAATATAACAAGAGGTATGATGGTAAATTTCCTCTAGGGCTATGTTTAACTAAATCGTTAAGTTTTTTGAACTTTCCCAAGCGGGAGTTCGGTATAAATTATAAGGATGGTTCCACACGATCACACGTTGCCTGAAGCGGTATGCACGGGCTCACACGACCGGTAATATCTTGTAATCAGAGTTGGTATGTAGACGCTTCGTACATTCTATGCTTAATAACCAGTAAAATATACTACTTGTCTAGAAAAAACTCTGGGGATTTTTATTCTACCATACATTACACAATACAGGCACAATATAACGTTTCCCTTACGGGGTACACAAAACAAATAACTGTATTTCTCAAAGACAACTGTTAGCTGAATGGTAGTGGTGTATTGTTCAAATGGAGATTCAGATAATACTAGGTGATAGGTTGCTAGCTCATCGCTTGTAAGAACTCTCCGCTTTCTCTCTGTTTTAAATCTTTCGCTTTGACTTTTTCAGTATAGTTGAAATAAAAGCAACTCACGTTTGTCTTTTGATCCAGACGAGCATGAAAGGACAGACGATGAAAACATTAGGTTGCAAACGCTGAAAATATCTCTCATGATGCCACTAAAAAGCAAAATAGGTACTCTTAAAGACAGGTCATTGTATGTATGTACAATCATCGATGACAAATAGGTAAACTTAAACCTCAGGTTTAACTTTAGTTCACAATTTCCTTTTCGTAAAGGCATCCATAACAACGGAAATTGTATCAAAACTGGCATTGTAAACTTGCAGTGACGTCTCCAAGAATCATCCATTCCTTGTCCCATAACTTCACGTCCTCTTCAGTAGAATCTGTCAAATGAAACTCAAATTTAAGTGGACAGCATTAAAGACCATTTTCTAGAACTCCTATTTGATTAACCACCATTCTGATTATGAAATGGCGAAGACAATAGGTCTATTCAGTATTCGTAACTCGTTCGGATTTCCCGCGATCGCCTTAATATTCGAGTTAGGTGTCGGATTACAGAGGATTCGGATTCAAATCTGAAGTTTTTAAGTTTATATCTTGAGTTTGGCTTCTTATTGAGTATTTATTTCAATGATTTGCTAACTTATTTAGCTGCAAAAAAGATGTTCGGCTCTCATTGACGCGATTGAATACTTATACTATGTACTTAATTGTTAAAGAACATACTCTGATAAACCTTGAAGCTTAATTTGTTCCAAATTTCAAGATTTCATAATAATACTTAACATTCAAAAACTGTATTTAGTTCACGGTTTATGGTATTTAAAGTCAAAATATTTTTGACTAGTGTCAATTGTTATGATACTTGTCTGCTATCATATGCATGCAAGTAAAAGCAATTTGTAATTAGGTCACTAATTAGATTGGAGGTTACTATTTGATCGTCCTTTCAACGTATTAAATTTTGTTTATACAAAATACTAACCAATTTTTGATGCTAAATAATCCTCCCTTATTACTTCAAAACTAACATAAAGAAAAGCATAAAGAAAGTTAAAATAACTACATGGATTGAAAGAATGCACAATTACTAGAGTTGAAATTATTATTTAAATTTTATGGTATACTCTAAGGCTTTACACTTATTATATGATCTACATATTCGTTGATTGAGATCAGCTGCATAATGCATGCAAAAATCAAATTCTATGCAATTTAGGCTAGTAAGGTATTTAAAAACCGTTTGTTAAAGACAAAAATAGAAGTAAGTAACATCAAGAAAGTTTTGTGATCGATATACCTACACGTGTTCTAATGTTGAAAGTTAAAAGGCTAAGAACTTGAGCCGCCCATTTTTTACTTGATAGTTATGGGAGTGTACTAGGCGGCCGCCTTATCTCTCTTTTAAACCGATTAGCGACGCATTCCTTCGTCTACCTACTTAAGGACCTATTTAAAATACGATATCTTATGGCTTAAAGGCAATAAGTGCTACAAAGACTTATAACTATAAGTATTCTCAGAAGGGATTTTACGAAAACAAAATGGAGGAACTAGAGTTTTGTCCATGGTTGTTTGGTATTTTTGATTATGACTAGTTTGTCTTATACTTCTTAACCCTAGTTATGTTATGCTTTTTGTAAATTTTATATAAGTAGAAATAGAATGCCATGGTCATAACATAAACTTACTAAGCTTTCTTTTCTGAGATATACTGGTTTAATTCACAAGAACTGATGCCATAGAGTATCAGATATATATTTAATTATTTCAAATCCCATGAATCACAATAAGAAATTGCAATGAAAAAAATTGAATTGAAATTTGAATTCATAAATATAGATAGGTAAACGAACAGATTGAGTAAAGTATTTTTGCGTCGTAAAAGCCAAATTAAAATTAATAATAATTGACAGTTTAGCTTAGTCTGGCAGAACGGAATAACTCTCTTGAATTTCCAAGATGAGGAATTCGGGAAAATGACCACAGGAATGCTTGTAATCTGTCCATAGTCACGACTGTAATATTATTTGTCCGACCGCCGCACGCGCCTCTGGCGCCTTTTTAGAAATGGAGGGAACAGAAATTAAAAAAAAAAGGTAACAATTAAGAAAGTAAGAATTTTGTAACACAAATATGTACACAACTTCCTTTTGCTGTAACACAACAATGGATGACGTGCTTGTTCTGATTGTGAGAGGTTCTCACGAAGAATTTGGCGGAATAAATTTGTGAGGCATAGAATCGTACCTTCCCAAAATATGGACAAAGCTTATTCAAAGAATGCAAAAAAAAAAAGAAACTATCACGACGGTCGGCATGCCAGAGTAATCTGTGTGGATTCCCAACGAAACGAAAAAAAACACAGGTAACCAATTTTGTGATGACGTAATGGCCGTTTTAAGAAGAATTCCCTCTTTATATTTGGCCTCCCTTTATTGTTTTATATTAGTATTGTTGTAAAAGTCGTAAAATCGCCGTTATGGACATAATTTGGTCCACTGCAATGTTGACGGTTTACGTTGTTCCTTGACTTTCGGGTTTGTATTTTCTTTTTATGTGAAAGAAGTATAATTGATATGATTAAATACATCATATAAAAATAGTTAACAATTAGCCAATGTGAGTTGCTTATTTAAGTACTTGTTTACTTTAGTAATCGCAATTAATATAGTATCGTTGCTTTGAGGTTTACTTAATCTGTGTGAATTGTCCCAATATTTATTTCTTAACTAAAACACAGCGTGATCAATCTCATCTCTATAATCGGAATTGGTATAGTCTAGCTTACATTATCGCACGTAAGGACGTACGAAAGACTATTCAAAGATTGTTTCCTCTACTTCTTCTCCATTTGCTCTTTGAAAATGGTAATAATTAGTTTTTAAGTAAATGAGTGACGTCAAGCAAATTAATATTTCTTTACCAAATTGACGATTTAAAAGTCCTCCTTGTCTTTTTGAATAAAAATATTTTGACTTTACCAAACGGTAATTTACCAAATACCTACTTTTGAGTATGTACTTACGTTTAAACTAGTGATGATTGAAGGTAATTGAAGAATTCTCGAGTATTCTTAACATTCCTTAGTCAAAATTAAGGTGTGTTCACACGGTAATGTAAACAAGTTGCTTATCGGTCGAAGCATTCTTTTACCCAGCTTAGAGATAGACATTTTATGATTACTATAGCAATTAATTTATTTTTCTTATTTTCTCGTTGAACAATCTATAATTATAAAAATAGTGATCGTAAGGATAAAGTGTCAATATAAGAAGAACATGATCACATATCACATTTCTTCTACTGCCATATCAATTAGTTTTATGATTAAAAATAATTACAAGTGCAAAAAGGTATGAAGAGAAAGGAAAGTCTAGTGTTCTGACCTTTTCTACCAAAGGCAATTAATTTTTAAATTTCGTAAGATACTTATTTCAATACGAATATACGTTTGCTTTTTGTCAATGATTTTCACTTTAATTGACTATTAGATCAATTAACCGCTATGTAACAAAGTTTTAGTGGGTGTTCGAAGTATTGAATTAATTATACCCATTTACAATGTAGGTGTAAACTCAAAATTCACTGAAATTCAGAAAGGTCATGCTAATGAAATGTCAAGCAAGTAGGCATGAGTTCGTGTGTAGGTGTTTTTAAACATTATCTATGCATATAATAAAACTGTAACTTAGCAGATGTTAAAGAGAAAATAAAACGATGGGTATTTACAATGGACAAAAGAAGTCAAAACTATTTTTTATTTTGTCTGTCTGTGTATGTTAAATTTATGAATTTGATGCTTTTGTATAGCCCTAGACAGGTCTTATTCAAAATATGACGTAGGTTTCATAGGTATAAGAATCCTAGAATAACGTGCGGAAAAGTCGCGAGTAAGAGCTAGGATATAATATAGAAAGTTTAGTTTCTTCATTAATATCAACATTCGTTTTGCAGTTGTTGTAAAGTTTATCATACTCAGATCATAGTCCAACATCGTTAGGTTACGTTACGATTTTTATAAGTACATCTACCACCTAGCCCCTTTTCGTTTTAATTCACCGGGACAAAGCATAGGCCTTACTTTTTGTACGTCTTTTTCTCTGTCCTGTGTTTTCTTTATCCAAACATCTCCAGCATCCATGATTTAAACATCCATCCACGTGTAGAATATTAACTTTTCCCCACTTTTCAATAGCGTGAAATTTGAAATTCCCAATAAAATCGGTATTTTCTGGACAAAAGATATTCTTCCCTCCTTCCCTTACTTGCAATTTCAGATATCTGTGCTAAAGTTAATGTCTATCTTCTTTTGAGGATAAAATAAAACGAAACAGACTTTCTCAGTTATTTATTACAACCAAGTTAAAATTTCTAACTATTCGCCCTTCTAAAAATATAACTGGTACCTGTATGTGATCTGTGGTAACGAATCTCATGGGAATGTATCCCCTTACCATCTGCCGTCGCTCCAAGACATCGGAGCCCGCGCGTACCGTTAAGCTCGTATTATATGTCTGGACTCGTAGATTCCATATGTAAGGTGGATTCAATTTATACTACACTTTCATAAAAAAGATAGGCTTATATCTTTATCGATATCGTTATTCCCGCGTTTGTTCGCTAAAATTTTTAGTGCTTTCTATTTTTTTCGATTATTTTATTCCACGTGTAAGTTATATTTTATTTACACTTTACTAAAAGAATAATGATTGGTAACAGCATTTAATAATAATAATTTATTAAGTGTATCTTTAATTAACACCTGTAAAACTGTGCCGCGTTTTAAAAATCAATAATGAGAACTAACTAGAACTAAAAGATTCTTAATAGGAATAGTGATGGGCTAGCAATTAGTTAATTAACTTTTAATTATATCTGAATCTCAACTCTATAAATAAGCCCACTATGAAGCTAAAGCTTTGCCGTCGAGTCCCACCATCTTAAATTATTTTCTATTACATACGTAAAGGATTGTGGTGCGATTTGCACTGTCATTTAAATACTTTCTTCTGGACTGTTTTAGATGTAAATTTTTCCGTTAATATAGGTATCTATTAGTTTTATGATTAAAAATAAATACAAGTGCAAAAAAGTGTGAAAAGAAAGGAAAGCCTCAAATTTTAGAGACGTACGTCTTGTGTTTTGTGACCTTTTCTAGCAAATGAAATTAATTTTTAAATTTTTTAGTATTATATTGAAACATACGTTTGTACTTTACGTCAAAGAATTTCACTTTATGTTACTTGTAAATTGTAATTCAAGTCTGCTACAGTAAAAAAGAAAAAATCAGACTATAATGAATCATATTAAAAACCATGTATCTACATGTGCATGATAACATTTTGGAGCGCATGAAAATATTATGTATTGTTCTTTTGAAAAAGTGTTGTTTATGTCACTGTCATACTAAGTATACATGTTTGTTTTCATTGTTATAATTGTTCAATCGACTATAGACGTCCCGTCGGTTTGTTTGTAATGAATATTGTCACAACAAGTATGTCGAGTTGTTATCATTAGTGTCAAACATTCATAATATACGTAAACGCACTGATAATTAAATCTAATGAGTAAATAAAATTTTAACTTCTTTCTCGCTTTTTTATATACCTTACGGGGTAGACGAAACCTAGAATAGTGGGACTCGAAAGCCAAGTTTTAGCTTCATAGTGGGCTTATTTTTCGAGTTGAGATTCAGATATAACAGGTTGTTAGCCCATCACTATTACTACATATTTAAAGAATCTCCTGTTTTTAGTTATTTACTTCATTGACTTTTAAAAAGCGGCTCAGTTTTACACGTGTTATTAAAATGAAATATAAGTGCATTGGAATTTGGCCACACCTTATGCTAGGTCAATTTACTAAACTACGCATTGTTTTTATACAAGTTGTTGTGCTGATCAACAATTTAGCTTTTGCTGACTAAATATTTACTAGTTGACTCCTCTGATCAAAGTCTATTTGATTTGTAGTAGTTTGCTAAAATTACAGTTCGAAGTTCAAATTTGCATTAGTTGGGATGCCCAGTCCATATACATTACACATTTAAATAGTTAGGTATCCAAGATTCAAATTAATGTATAATAAACCATATTATCCATATCCGATCGATCTCTATCATCTTTGAGAAGATAGTTGACAGACAAACTGACACCAGGGTCTGCACCATAGAATTATTAAACGATTTCATCGCCAACTCCTTTCAACATTCCATCAACTCCATTGTGTACGTCGCGCACCCACGCGCGGCGCGCCCCTTCGGTAATGACGCAGAATAATGTTCCTACGAACAGAAGATCTACTCTTTATAATAATAAATTAATATATAGAACATACATAAATTACACGAATTGAGTTAGCCTCAAACTAAGTTCGAGACTTGTATTATGGGATACTAACTCAACGATACTATCTTTTATAATCATAATATTTTTATAGATAATCGTCTAAGATCCAGGCCAATCATAAACCTTTGTCATCATGACCTGACCAGGATTTGAACCTGGGACCTCTTGTTTGAAAGATAACCTCTTCTCTCCTCTTGTTCGAAAGGCAACCTCTTATCTTGGCCCTAGATAAACGAATAACCAGGGCCAGATTAGCCACTAGGCAGAGTAGGCAACTGCCTAGGAGCCCAGCATCGACTGGGGTGCATGCACACACAAAGAAAAAAATTATTATTCCTATGAAGACCTAATTTCTGAAAAAATATTTTGATTTGATTTTTGATTATATCGAGAATCGTACTCGGAACCAGGGTTGAAGGCAAAGATTTTAACAATACGCGCTTCGGTCAGTCGAGAATGGCATTGCCTTAGAGTCCCTGACAGGTCAATCCGGCCCTGCGAATAGCCCTAGATTCTATGGCTGAATATCTTCGTACATTTTCGCCAGAGATATTTCCTCTGGGTTGTCGATGCAACTTTTTCGGATTTCTCGCTCTATAATTTTTGCCATAAGGCGTGTGGTCTGACTTAAAATTAAATAATTTAAATAAATATTGTTACTTAAATGTGTAATCTTTGTATATTTCCAAATTTAATTATTGCGATGAATTTATCGATTTTACTGCTTGTACTGAGTAGACGACTTATAGATAGAATTTAGTTTTGTTAATCGTGAAAGAACATTGCAATATATAGCATCAAAGGACGAAATTAGTTCATTTATTATACTTTTTGCGCGAAGTTTAGTCATATTTTTTATATAAAAAGTTATTTTACTCAGAAATCTGATTTCCCCGTGGCCTAGATTCTGTATAATGAGGTTTAAAATGTAGTAAGAAATTTTTCCTTAATATGTATAATTTCCACGTAAACATTATGGTAACAAAGAGTAAATTAGCAAATCCATAATTTCGCTGAACGATGAAGTCATAAAATTAAAAAATGTAGTAATACAGCAAAATAATTTTGATGCGATGTTTGCACCTAAATATTTTTATATAGCTCATCTTATCAAGACTCACATACATAATTCAATTTCGTCCGATTTATATTACAACTGGTATAACATTATTTCTACTTTCCACACTTTCTCCGAGTGTGTGAGATGTATTGTTACGTCTGGAAGTGACTTATATGTGACGACTACGTGTAATATCTAAAGAGTTAGTACAGTTCAGATGAATAATAACATTAAATAAAAAAAGTATATTATTCTTGCAATCTCTTCATCTTAGAAAAAAGTATATATATATATATATATATATATATATATTGTATAATAGCTAATACCCGCGACTTCGTCCGACGGTTACCTACAAGAAATAATATCCCTCGGGAACAATACAAAAGTAGCCTATCTTTTAATCTAGGTCATAGTTCATCACTGTGCCAAATTTTATCCAGATCTGTTCGGTAGTTTTTGTGTGATGCGTGTATGTAACATACAGACAGACAAAAATTCTAAAAACAATCGTTTTGGCTTCTATAGGTTCTATAAAGAGCCCCTATATATGTTTTTCTTAAATATCTCTCATGTACAGACATAGCTCGGGTACAATTTTATTATATGTATAGATGATTGAATTATTTAATATATTCAAACTTATAACTTTTGTCAAAATTATAATTGGTACACGGCTCAGGACACTCCCAGCTTGATTTTAATTATATATTTATTTTAATTCTCTTTTTTTTATATTATAATTTCAAATATTTGCCTGTAGCTTTCAGGTTTGTAGGGACCGATACCGCAGAATTTCTTTTAGCGTATTCTTCTCAGTAGTGGCCATTTCGTAGCTTTGCAATCACAGACCACCCCCAATGCAATCAACAAAAAAAAATAGTTAAATGACAATTTAAAAGTGCCAACATTTGGCTTCTTCGAATAAAAATATTTCTCTGAATAGTGACGAATTTAAAATGCATTTTTTGTAGGGTGATGTGTTATTGGCTGTTCTCAAATATAAAAATTATTTCTTCGTATGGTACGTTAACTAATAACCATAGTTCTTTCACGCAGTTTCTAAGATAATATCACCGTTGATAACTTAATGGCCAAAATACTGACGAAGTAGATGACTCAATTACTTTAGAAAGTAAAATAAATTAGACATTAGTAATACTAAAATTAGAACGAGTATTTAAAATAATTGGAGATGCTCTCAAGTTTATCGCTGCACATATAGGCAAAATCAGATACACTTCAAACACACGTCCTATTAAACAAATAGTTTTATTACTAAACTAACAATCTACAAATAGATCAAAATGTACTCAATAATAACAGTTTTGCACTTTCTTGTTCAAATGTTAGTTTCTCTCGTTAGTCGGTCCGTGATTCAGCATATCTTGATCTTCAATGATCGTTCGATCATCAAACCAATCACACTTTTTGCAATTATGAATAAAATGTGTGTGCAAGCTATTTTTATTACTTTCTGATAGTAATTGCTTCAAGTTTTTGATAAATAAGGATCAAATCAAAAGGAACCACCCAAAAACATAATTATTTGGGTCGAAATACAAATAATGAGTTTAAAAAATTCATGCATGTGTGCATAGAATCAGAAAAGTATATACATGAAGTTCTATACATAACCTCTTTGTGATTTATAGATAAACGTATACTGTTATATAGAAGCCGGTCTTAATGGCTGTTTTTGTACGTCTTCAGTAATTTAATTAAACACAATATTAAATCGTAGTTAGTCCACATTTTCTGTCATAATGTAACAATGCTAGATGAAGTATTGCTTCCGAGCAAAGCAGAAATCTCAACAATTGTGGGAACCGATGGCTGATTGTAGCCGTCGTACAATGGTGGGTGGGTTACCGGTGTTATTGGTTTAAGAACAGTTCTTTTTTCCCAGGCTCGCTTCCGATGACTTGCTCTTTATGGCCTTCTATCGTATCACATCATGGCCATTTTTTAAGTCCGACGTAAACTACGGCTATTGTTCTTATATCCGTCTATCAAAATGAACATTGATTTTGTATTTTTCTATGGCCAGTTTATTTAATCGTGAGAAAGGCCAAAAATTGAATATCTGAAGACTCTTTTTAGTGCGTTTATAATAAGGGCAGTTTTTTATTGCTCTATTGAAGTTTTTTTATTAATTGGTGTTATTTATTTGCCTGTTTCTAAAATTATTTCAACGTAATCTACATTTAAATAAAAACATTGGCTGACTGACCCCTATAATAATTGAACCATTAAATTTAGGAGTTTAGATTTGTTTGCTTATGAAATAGAAGTTTGCTTATAATCCCCAATTAAAACGAATAAATCACAGTGGAGACTAGTTGAAAGTTCCAAACATGTTAGTATCTCAATTTTGCGGCACAATTCCCAATTTCCCACTACACGGCACAGAATGACCCTTTGGAAGCGGCTAAAAATAACTTGAGTGCAGAAGGGCAGTCTTATTATAAGTACGAACGAAACGACCTAATATAACATTTTATGGTAAAACTATCGTATGTTTAGGTTTAATATTTGCAGCAATTTGAATGCAAGATAAAATCGTAATTAATATAGAGGTATATATATTAGTTCATAGATTTTATATTTATAAACAGATTTTCATTAGGAAGGCCGAAATAGCGGGCTTAGTATCCTTATATAAACAACACATGCTTTATTTTTATAAATATACTAGCATAAGATATATCTTTGGTAAATTTGACCAAGCAAAACCGAGATAAATACGAACCAACGAGTTTTAATGAGTCGTTTAAATATTGTATTGTACTTTTTCTGTGTGAACCAAGCTAGATGTCGCTACAAGTAATGTCAGTTCTGGAATGTTCTTAATTTGTGCTACCGGTTACTCTAATGAGGGTATCATTTGTCTGGGGGCACTTAATTAATGTATACGAGGGCAGCTCTCACTAGTTGTGCTTGTTTGTGATTAGAGCATACGCTTCGAATAATCTATGCAATTTAGAAATATACCGTTACAATACTGTGAATCTATTGATTTTTTTTATTAGAGACTACCGTCCAACCGACCTTTGCCCACTTCGTTGTGCGTTGATTTTGTTTTGTGATACAATGTAATATGTTGTCTAGTTTAAAACGGTCATATGATGCACGATGTAATTGTCTATTATCTTACCACCCCAGAATAATTGCACATCTTTTAGTAAAAACCGTACAAAGATCCGTTCAGTAGTTTTTTTTAAAATAAATCATTTACATACAGGCAGATAGCTTTTGCGGACTTTGTATTAAGTATAAAAAGTAAAGACATAGTTATGAGTGCGTTTGACGTCAATATTACCTCGAAGTCTAAAGTCACGCAAATATAAATAATTCCTTTTCACTATTGCCTTGAAAATCTTAAGTTGAACGAATTTGGAAACAGTGATGCGAGGAAGGAATTCTTAGCGGTTTGCTAAAGAAACGATGAGGCGAATGGAAGATCTCGGTTTTTTTATTCGATTCCCTTTGATACAGCAGTCAATTTTATATAATGTGTGTAAAATAATATTTACAATTAACTAAAATTAGGCTTAATATAGTCATGATATAGTTAAGACATGCCCAAGCTAAAAAAATATCTAGCTAAAGATGCTAATTATTGCTTTTAAGTTTGGGTAAGCAAATATTTTGCTACGATTAGCTATTTTATTAGATGTTTGCAAAACAGTGCAGTGCAAAGTTTAATAAATTATAAATGTATCGGTAATTTATCAGTTAAAACAACACGTGGTTCTATAAATAAATGCTTATTGTTATTAGTTGTAAGGTACTTAATAAATCTATGCTGATTAAAGATTATGAGTCACGCAATATATGTATTCATAGATCTAGGCGTAACTGAGTTTAAACTAAATGAAAGATATTCTTGTAAATTTTCCTGTAAACAGATTGCCTTCTGATTTCTACGTGGGACTTGGAAAACCATCAGAGATATCGGGGATCACCAAGACTAGAAAATCAAATTTCAACACGATGTTTATTGATCGCCGTGCACTCCAATAACTAAAACCACAAAATCCATACATATAATAAAACTGTAGAAGAGCGAAATTTGTACATTGGATATTTTTTGAAAATTCTTTGTGGAATATATTTAATTATCGATATAGATAACGAATTTGTAGATTTGATAATTTTTGTCTGTCTGTCTGTCTGTCTGTCTGTCTGTCTGTCTGATCGCGCATCACGCAAAATCCACTGGACCGAT
>JADGIL010011683.1:0-13668 GCA_020352625.1 Cactoblastis cactorum | reverse complement strand
TTTAATCACAACTCAAAGCCATGCTCAAAGTAAGTTCGAGACTTGTATTATGGGACATTAACTCAACGATACTATATTTTATAATAAATATTTAGATAAACATCCAAGACCCAGGCCCATCAGAAAAAGATCATTTTCCCATCATGACCTGACCGGGGATCGAACTCGGAACCTCCTGAGTATCGGTCAAGTACGTACCGTTACACCACGGAGATCGTCAATGAAATGATGATTTGATGATGAAATGAAATGATTGAAGAAACTGGCCTAGGACCCAGCTAGACTAGTAAATATTACAAAGAAGCCTTGTCGTGAATTAATCTAAGTAGGAACTTATCACATATACGAGTAGAAAATAATTATATCGTAAGTTTAATTCTTTCATAATCAAATAATCACTGGAATATGTTGTGAAAAAAAGTGTAGTATAAATATTTATGATTATGCAATTATTTCACGTTACGTTACTTTCATAACATAAACTTTCTAAAGATACTAACTTTTTTACTGTTCACCCACGCTATAGCCTATGTTATTCCTGAAGTTCTAGTCTTCATTAGAAACAAATTTAACAAAATTAGTATTATAGTTCCTAAGTTACAAAAAAAATGAGGGGTGTTATAAGTTTGACGTGTGTGTGTATTATTCTGTCTGTAACATCATAGCATCCAAGCGGGTGAACTGAGTTGGATAATAATTATTTTTTGTTAAAAATGTAATTTCATCGAGAGTGTTCTTAGCTATGTTTTTACCCCCAACGCAAGGGCAAGTTTGACGGGTATACTGTTATACTTTACTATATTAATTGTTTCAATTGTTATTATAATATTATTATTTATAAACATAACTAATTGTGCATAATAATCAGTGTATGTATGCTGCATAATCGAAACGATATCGTGCATTTACAATTTAGTAGTAGATACCCAGTTGCGTCCACCAGCCGGCCAACTATTGGGCCCTTTACACAAATTGATTTCAAATGGCGATTTATTTCCGCACCATATCGCCGATCCCATCTCCTGTGAGTTTTACTGGCGGGTTTACGCAGGGTTAAGGAAGTTAGAGTTATAAAACGGTTTATTTCTTTTCGGGACGCTATTTAAGCCCCTTATTATATGGGATTAGCCCACGGAAATCTTGATGAGCTGACCCGACGCCTCACCGATATGTAATGTTAGGGTCGACCGAGGATTCCCTTGTTATCCGTTTCATTAAATATTTAGCTAAGTGTACTACATATATTTAAATATGTAGTACAAATAATTTTGTAAGATTTAAAAAAGCTAACCTCTTGTTAAATTCGTTGGAAATATTTTATTTTCTAATTATTTTATTACTACTACTTACTAACTAACGTTGTTGACATTTTTGAAATATAATTGGATTAATTTTGTCAACAAAACATATTAAACTTTCAATCAGTACCTAGCTATAAGTATCTGGACTTGTAAATTGTTTTCAATTATTGAAACTAAATCTATAAGTAGAAATTTAAAAAACTTCTCATCATGATTCTTATATAATAACATTACAACCTTAAAAACTTTGAGGATCGTCTTGTGAACGTTATATGAGATATTTCATTAATTGTGATAACTTATTTCATCGTGATTAACTTGTATTTAAGAAAAAAAAGACAATAACGCCATTTATTAAAGTCGACTTCATCTTGCCATCTGTCGCCCAACTACCGCCAGTAGACCAACACCAGCCAGGACCCTATAAACCTCTGTTTGCACACAACGGGAGCCCCGCGGCGTTATTTTTTACAATTTTTTTACAATTCAATGAACCATACCGGTTGTATTTTGACAAAACGCGACGACATGCCTCTAAGTGGATTATTCGTCGACATAGGAGAGATTTCACGTCACATTTATTCCATCTTTGTCTAACACAATACCTTGTTACGTAGGTGTTGTTCGTGATGAATATAAAACTTTTTTAACTTAAGAGGCTTAATACTTAAGATAAAGTTGGACATCTGTCTACGCTTTGTGGAATCCGCAACCGATCTGCAACAAAAAATTAGCAAAGATTTTAAGGGTTGATAAAATCACATATAATGGTGAGGCTTTTTAAAGACACCGATTAAAAAAGTAAGTAGTAGTTAAAATGTAGCATTTTTATTAACTAACCCTCAAATACATCACTATCTATTTATTTATTTAGTCTTTAAAATTACAAAAGTATTAGGAAATAACCGACCGGACTCTCGGATGTAGGGTTACCATTATCTATGAAAAACGACAAAAAATCACATTTGTTGTATTAACTATTATTTCCCCATAATTATTTATTTTATTTTCTTTTTAGTAGCAAAAATATATCATCTGTGAAAATTTCACCTGTAATAAGATACAGCCTCTTGACAGACAGACGTCTGTATCACTAAAAACAGACAAACAGACAGATACACACAGACACAGAGATAGTGAAGTCTTAGTAATAGGGTTCCAGTATTGCCATTTTAGATACGGAACCCTAAAAACTAGTTAAAATCAATAATCAAGTATAAGATACGACTGGGGTTTTTGTTCTTGATATCTGCTACACATTATTGTAAAAGCAGGGGAAACCTGTTATTGGCTTTGTTATTATTAAAAATATAAGATAGTAATTAAGAATTGTTATGTTAGTGGTTTTATAAATAAATAAAAATAAAATCATGCACATTTGTGCAATTGTGATTTTTATACTGTGAAAAAACATAGCATTATAATATGAGCTAGCAGGATGACCAAGACCAACCAAGTATTGTTTCGCTCTGAGGTTTATTAGTCAGATTTTTATTAAAATTGTTACATACTAATTGTTAAATACGTTATGACATGTAATAAGTAGATGTGGTCCAAGGAGTTAGACGTGGAAGAAAAGTGTAGAATTGTAGATACCACAAAAATGTAGGTAACTTACTGGTTATGGGATATGTAGATAAGCTTGCTCCACTGCCTTATTGAAAATGTAAATTATTATTTTTATCAAACACAAGAATTCTTTTTTTTTTTATTCTTATTC
Source organism: Cactoblastis cactorum (assembly GCA_020352625.1). Taxonomy (NCBI): domain Eukaryota; kingdom Metazoa; phylum Arthropoda; class Insecta; order Lepidoptera; family Pyralidae; genus Cactoblastis; species Cactoblastis cactorum. Next base: position 10,647 of record JADGIL010011683.1, on the reverse strand, counting down.
TTTGAGCGAAGTCTAACCATATTTTATTTCATTGTGTGGTGTTAACTGAATTGAACTATCGAAGACGAATTCGTGAACATATGTATATCGAAGGCGTTGCGTTCAAAACACGTGCAAAACAAAGGTTTTGCGCGGTGATCGTCTATAAATCAAGTATTATTATAAAAATGGCTTATTCGAGTGGCCGTATTGTCGCTTTATGGATGTTATGCCATTCATTACAGGCCATTAAACGTATTATAACGCGTTCACCAGTCCACGGTGATATCTCTAGTTGGGCTATTGAGTTCTAGAATGTTCTCGCTAATGGAAACGAAGAGATCTATGTAAAATGGTCGGGTACACCTCAGAAAGCTTTGTTTGGGCGCGATGCGACATACCATTCAGATATCAGATAATAAATGGCGAATGTTGATAGAAAACGCTACGGTACGACAATGAGAATGTTTGATGATCGGCTGATGTTCCTTAGAGATATTCCCCTTTTACTTAGACTTTTTTTTAAAATAAAACCCAGTCATGTGGATGGCCGTAAAAACGAAAGTATGGTTGCGGAGCAACGCTGAAAAAATAATTTAGATAACGATTTTTATATTTTAATGCAAATTTTTACTCAAAAGCTTTGTGTTATACCTATACCAGTAGAATTATTGAACTTATTTCAGTTATTTTTTACAATATTTACATCGTATAAATTTATGTACAATAGATAAATATTGCGATGAAATTTGATCAACTTGTCGATCCTAAATAAGTATAACTGATAAATTAAAGCGACTGATTAATAAAATGTTTGTAAACAAATAAAAATGACACCTTTCAGAAAATATAAAACTAATTTCACTGGCTTGATAATAATATAATTTTTTTAATAAACGTCATATTTTATGTGCAAATATAAAATATGACGATGAGGTTTAGAGGCCTAAATAATATTCGATAACAAATGAAACACGACTATAAAATCGCGGATACAGACATAACGTTTTCCGTGTGCCATAAAAACTAATTCATTGAGGAAAGATTAATAGTCCGCGCAAAAGCCGTAAAGAAAAGAACTTTTAGAAAACTTTATGGTGTGGAAATGACAATTTGCAGTTGGGTGAGGATCATTGTGCCCGGCAGAGGGCGTGACCACCGAACCTTCAAGAAATGTTGTGTCACATTATCCAAATATTTACTTACTGGGAATCTTTTTATTCAATATGATTATTTTCATTGAAATATAGTTGGAGGCGTTGCCTATTTTATGCTGTTTATTTAGCTGTGAGAAACGTATACAACCTGATCTTTGATTTTTGTATAGAATTTAAAAAGGAAACTGCTTTTCACGACAATTTACTTTCGCATTCTGTATAATTGTATAAAAACTAAACAAAATATTTTAACTGAAAGAAGAAAAATACCAAAGCTATAGGGTATTTGACTACAATAAAAATAACGATTAATTACATGTTTGTCTAAAAGTAAACAGGTTTTAATGTAATTTAGCCAACAAATTAAGTATATTAAAAAATTAAGAGATGTTTTTGAATTATCAAATTTAAAATTATTAAACCTCCATATTTTATCACGTGACTTAAAAAAAACACAAGGAACTGTCATCTACCGGTACACAGACAATTAACAAATGTGACAAATTTTCGTGGCTTTTTCTAAAGTTTAACTTTGAATCCTTATTTATAGAGAATTAAGAATTTTACAAAGATTTAATCAAAATATAGATACTTATATTATACTGCATAAACATTTTGGGACAATAAAAAAAAATGACAAATACCTTATTTCGAATGTTATAGGTAGGTACATAATGTACCTACTAAGTATAATATTTATTTAGTATATATAAATGTAATATACTTACATTAATTGTATGGTTGAAAATAAGTAACTCACTATTTTGGTAAAAGACGATCGACATAAAAGACTGCCTACCGTATTGTTCCCAAATATATGTAATTATGAACACACTTCATAAGTACATAGTTAGATTCGAATCTTCCTACTCTAATAATTCTACTAATATTATAAAGGATGCAAGAGCTTTTTTTATAAAGTTAATTATATGTTTCCTAAATTATAATAAGTTGAATTTCATATTTACCAGTTTAATAATAAAGGTCTGTTAACTTAACCGTCTATGGCTACTAAATGTTCAAGGTCGTATCAGAGCAACAAATTTTAATGGTGCAGAGCTTTTATGGAGAAACATTTTATTTAATATTTTACTTATTGGTAACCATCGGTCATCGGTAATTTTTAAAATAAACTAGGCAACTTAAAAATCTACATACTGCGCCATCTGTAACTTTATTTAAATACTATTGTGTGCTGTCATCTAGTGATAACATTTATTACTAAGTAATTCTTTCAAAGCGCGTACTAAACTGCTGAAATAGCTTCAAGAACGTTGTGAATTAGTTCTAGTATTTGTAATCTAGATGGCACTGCTAGTCTATGTCTTGTTATTTAAAAATTTAATGTTAATAAAAATTCAAACTATATGTACATTCTACTAATATTATAAATGCAAAAGTTTGTGAGGGTCTATGTATGGATGAATGGATGTATGTTTGTTACTCTTTCACGAAAAATCTACTGGTCGAATTTGATGAAACTTTACGGCAATATAAGTTGTAATATATCAGAAAAACATATAGGCTACGGACAAACTTCCACGCGAACAAAGCCGCGGGTAAAGGCTAATCATAATATAATTGTAGCAGATAAGACTAACAATTCAGTTTTACAGTATTTCGAGATTGTTTAAAAACACGTATTTTATTTTTAAGTGTGTACTTAATTGTTGTTTTTTTCTGTGATGAATCTTAAGGAAGTATTTTAGGAATTATGGAAAATTTTACATCAAATCTTATACCCTAGTACTTAATTCATTCACAGTTTTGATAAGTGAACATGCTCGATGTTTTTATTATTTAATCCTTTAAACAGATTATATCGAATCATTATTTACCCTAGACGACGCTTAGTATATTGTACTCATAACAAATCCTATCAACTCAAAGTTAACTCATGCATGCCACAGGAAATCTACGCAAAGCCCATTGTCCCCTTAATGAGCTACTTCCTATTGTTTTTAATAAACCGCCGAGATCAGCCCCTGGGTTCATTAGCAATATTCATAAACCGATTAGGATGGAACGTGGAATATATGCCCCTCGTTCTGAAATCCCTTGTATATTCTCGAACATAATAAGTATTTATATAACTAAGAACTAAGAAATGTAAAATTAGTAGGCTTTTAAATTGATTCTAACTTTTCGATTGAAATGTATGACAGTGCTCTAAACTGGAGCATCTATATCTATCAAATAGATGATGGTAGTCTCACTTAAATATCACTTAATTAAATTTTAAAAAATATCTTACTATTTAAATATATTAAAACAGGACATGTTCTTCCAATATTTTTGAGTACATTTTGTCCTTCCTTATTGCACTGAGTTTTTCTATAGGTACTAGTACTAATAATTGTCTGCATAACTACAAATTTTGTGTGATTTTTCCCTTAAAAGAAACCTATCCTGAATTTATCCTATCCAGCCTTGGCACACAAATCCGCCTCATCGGTATCCAGTGAGCGTTACCTACTTAAGATTTTTATTAATTAATTTCTTATTTATTACATAATAAACATATTCCTTATTAGTTCGTTTTTATATCTTTATTGTACGCAAATAATAAATAAATAAATTTACATTTATTTAGACAATCGTCAGTCGTTGAGAAATTATGCAAAATTTTAATATCCGATTAAATACACTTCTCCCTGCCTGGAAAATCACATTTTAAAATCCAATTACTTACAGCTCTAGCGAGGAGACGGGTCTAATCAGAATACGGCGACCTGTTCAAATAGCTGTCTGTCAAAGTTCATCAAAGCACATCAAATTTTTTTATATATGTTGAAAAATGGTTAGCCCTTTTATTATGCTAAGTACTATTTATAGACGATAACAAAAAAAAAACCAATATGCACCTCATTTTGACTTTTTTGGCCTGAAAATTCTTATTTGAAATCCAATTACGGCTCCGGCGAGCCAATGACTAATGCTAGTTAAGCTTTAATTGGGGATTGGATTAAAAGTAAGTAGAAGTACAATTTTTGACGTCAATCAAATTTTACAGCCTGTGTTAAATATAAAATAATTATGTAGGTATATATTTGATTTTTAAGTGGTATAAAAATATTGTCACTTTTTTATGGGTATTATAATAAATTAAATCATAAGTGCTTATATTATCAAGTACATTGTGATTATTTATTTTATAGCCTCTAAATCCTATTTCATATTTCTTCTACGGCCCTTTGTGTGTGCAATACTTTTTGTGCAATTACCCGAATATAATAAAAGGCCGATAAGGGATTTAAACTCGACTATATATGTATTTTATACCTAATCCATGCTCGTTATGATCATCTACCAGCCGTCTCAAAGTGGGCGATAACGTTATCGGTAAGAGACCCAGAAAAAAATGGGGGCGCTGTGTAGAATATTGGTTTTTAAGTACTTAGGTGAAAAAATGGGGGCGCTAAAAATAATTTATTCTCAAAGTGAAAAAAAAAGTTTAAAAACCCCCGATCTACAAGTATTATTAAACTCTTACAAAAACTATTTATTATAATAAAATTAGGTAGGTACTCGTTTAAAAACACTATCTGTATTTATTTCTGTTTTACATTTCCTCTCAAACCTCAGTGGTTTATCGAAATGTATTTAACGTAAATATGTAAATTAACTGTTGTAAAATAAATAAAATAATTTAGTTGTTAGAATAAACATTATGCAAAGTGAATTAAAATGTGAGCAAAATTCCAGTGACTCATCTCTTTTGTTCACATTTATGTCTCATAATTAAATTATAAATTGTACCATTATCAATTTAGCACAAACTTTATGAGCTATATAATGATAATGAACTAAGTAAGTGCCTATATCTAAGGTATAGGACACACAATCAATCAAATGTTTGATGAAACCTAGTTATGTAAGTATATTGAATTACACTTAAAATATTATAAAAGGTCTCTACCATAAGTATATTAAAATTTTCTTAGTAACAATAGTAGGAAACCAGTTAACTAATATTTTTTGCAATTAGTTAAAAAATACAAATCAATGTTTTTTTAAATTACTTTTAAAAATTTCGTGGTTCATATACTGAGATTTCCCTGTGACTTCGCTCGTGTGAATAATATTCTTTTCATCCCAATCAAATTAAATACGTGCTTCGTTCCAAAGTACAAATTTATTTGTCACGAAATGTATTTAACGTAAATATGTAAATTAACTGTTGTAAAATGTTAAATAAATTAATTAATTTAGTTGTTAGAATAAACGTTATGCAAAGTGAATTAAAACATGAGCAAAATTCCAGTGACTCATATCTCTTTTGTTCACATTTATGTCTAATAATTAAATTATAAATTGTACCATTATCAATTTAGCACAAACTCGTATAAGCTATATAATGATAATGAACTAAGTAAGTGCCTATATCTAAGGTATAGGACACACAATCAATCAAATGTTTGATGAAACCATAGTTAGGTATATTAATTACAGTTAAAATGCTATAAAAGGTCTCTACCATATATTAAAATTTTCTTAGTAACAATAGTAGGAAACCAGCTGCGTTTCTTTTTTTGCTTGTTTTATAATAGATTTCGTCTATTGATCACTTTGAAGTTAATTCTCTATCGATTCCGCTGTGGCCCATGACCAAGACATAATATGCAAATTGATCCAAACCTAAGCCTAGACAAGCCATTGTCGTCTGACCATAACTCATATTGGCACGCTATAGCATGTTGGTAGGTACTCTAGCGCAGAACGCCATTCATTCACATCGATATTACGGTCAGCAAGAAAACAGAATAATTATACAGAGAAAGTATAATAGATCATGTCATTCGAATAAGTTACAATTACGATTATACAGGCGTGATTATAGTACTAAAATTAAAATATATTTTTTTGGAAAAGTTTACTTTTTATATATTTTTCAAGAATTTTTTTAAGAGGTTTCATTTATTAAACAATATGAAACGATTTCTATTTTTTGGCTTACACACTGGGCTCAAGTCCATGTCATTGATATTGATCCAAAACTATGCATAAGTGAGCTATTTTTGTCCAATCACAGCCCAACTCAGCAAGAAGTAGGTACTCTAAAAGCAAGCGTAGGACTTCATTCATTCACCATCGATAGTACATTCAGCAGGAAAAAGTGATATCATACACGGAATATTTTTCACGTTTTTATTTTTATTTGTAAATTGTGTTTCCTACAAATTGACAATGACTGAAATAAAGAAATATGCACAAATCTTCCTGAAAATTATCCGTTTGAATCTTGCTGTCCTATAAGGCTATTTTCGGAATTAAACCAAATAGTTAAAAAACATTTCGTCTGATTTCTGAGAACCATACTTTTCAGATTTTACCCTTTTTTACTAACTACACAAAATATCTTTACAATTCTGCTGCCGGTACCTACAGTTTATGTGTGTGCCTGTTTATAAACAATCAGACTAGTTAGACGCCGCAGTGATTACAGCGGCTTGTTACGTCATTGTGTGGTGGTGTGGATCGCGTGTAGCTCTTGACATACCGCCAAAGACTAATTGAACTTTTTGGTCAATAGATGGTGCTAGTAGTGAAGAAGATAATAATAAATCCTATAAATATTATAAATGCAAAAGTTTGTGAGGATGTATGTATGGGTGGATTAATGTATGTTTGTACTCTTTTACGAAAAAAATATTGGACGAGTTCGGATGAAACTTAATATTAATATACATATATAATATACATCAGAATAACATATAGGCTACTGACCAAATACCACGCGATAATTTTCATTGCGGGCATAACAAAATTGATAAATTATTATTATATACATATAGATTTTTTTTTTTATGGCAGAGGGAGGCAAACGAGCAGGCGGGTCTCGTGATGTTAAGCAATCACCGCCGCCCATAGACACCTGCCACATTCGGGGGGTCAGAGGAGCGTTTCAGGCCTTTAAAAAGTTGGGCTTCCGGCTCTCCCACTCACCGGACGGAGCTTGGCGGCTGATAGCCGCCATTCAGGCGTCGGTTTTCTGTGGGAGTGTGGCAAAAGTTTGTACGAAAATCATGTCTCTTCCGCTTTTATGGCTAAACCGCTGAACCGATTTTAATGAACTTTGTGAACATATAGACAACTACCGTTTCGCGTCTAAATATAGGCTACTTTTTTTCAAAAATCGACCCCCAGTATACTAAAATAGGGGTAAAGGGGAAAAGTTTGTATGTACATCATGTCTCTTCCGCTTGCACGGCTAAACCGGACTATTCTACGCTGACGAAGTCGCGGGTACACAGCGCGTCTATTATCTATATATACTCTATGGCGTCTATACAAAAAAAGGCGTATTCGCGTGACCGTCGGCTACCAACAATTAATACTAAGTACCATTACTCTTTAATCATTCATTGTATTTTTAATTCATAGCATTTTAATGGAGGCATAAACGTTTTATTCGCGTCCGCGATTCGAATTTATGTGCCGTTTCGTAATTATACCAGTTTTGAGGGTGTCCACGGGAAATATAGAGAGAACGGAATGTAAACTTTAAATAATAGTATGAGTTAAGAAATCAAGAATTTACTTTTCAAATCTCTTGAATATAATATGGCTAATGTCTACAAAATTGTCAACTAAATTTCATTTTGAAACTTGTATAAATTTTACTAAGAAATTGTATTTTTTTATGTTAGAGGGAGGCAAACTAGCAGGTTGGTGCGGGATGTTAAGTAATCACCGCCGCCCATAGATAACTGCAACACCCGCGGGGTTACAGAAGCGTTGCCGGCCTGTAAAAAACCTCGAAGTTGGGCATCCGGCTCTCACACTCACCGGACGGAGCATGGCAGCTGATAGCCGCCATTAAGGCGTTGTTCTTCTGTGGCAGTGTGGTACTTCCTCGGACGAGCCGGCCCATTTATACTGCAGGCTAAAAAAGGAAGCAGCAGGCACCGTATCACTACATTACTTATTTATAAAAGGGCAGGTCAGAAGTACCCTTAATTGACGAGCATATATAAAAAGATTGATGAATGTGAAGGAAGCGAAAGAAGTGTGTCAGGACCGAAGTGAGTGGAAGAATGTAATCTCTGCCTACCTCTATGGGAAAAAGGCGTGATAATATGTATGTGTTTTTGTATGCATGTATTATGTCCCTTTGCAAATAAACTTCTTTTCTATTCTTGATAAATAATAAACTATTTATATCAGGAAATGTTCACAATACTAAACTATGTTAAGCGCATGAAAGATTGATAAAAATTTGGGCGTGTTGTGCTTGAAAAGAAAAAAGAATGATAAGTAATTATAAACGATGACGACCTCTGTGGTGTAACGGCTAACGTACTTGACCGATACTCAGGAGGTCCCGGGTTGATCTTTGAAAATGACCTTTCTGATTGGCCTGGGTCTTGGATGTTTATTTATATGTGTATTTATTATAAAATACCTATAGTATCGTTGGTTAGTATCCCATAACGCAAGTCTCGAATTCACCTTGGGACTAACTCAATATGTGTGATTTGTCCCTATTTATTTATTTTTTATTTATTTTATTTATACGGATAGAGTTTATTTCTGCAAATTCTTTATTTTATATACGTGCAACAAATAAATTATTTGAGCGAATACGTCATCATAAGTATTTTCTGGGGTGATAAGACCATTGTAAAGGAATGAAATAAATATTAAAAATATTATATTTGATATTAGCTATCGATTGCAACAACGCTTCTGTAACCCCCGCGGGTGTTGCGGGTGTCTATGGGCGGCGATGATCACTTAACATCACGTGACCCGTTCGTTTGCCTTCCTCTATCATTAAAAAAATAGTATCCAGTCAACAACTGGACGTATATCTTTCCCATTTTCCACATAATTCAGTTCGAAATAGCCTACTTCTAGAAACTTCCTGTGACTTGACAATACCATCAGACCAGCTCCTCACTAAAGTATGTAAATTGCTATCGATTTTCAAGTTTAATTACAATTAACTACACGTGACCTAACCTAACCTAACCAAATTAATTCAAAAATAATCAGTATTACCACAGCATAGAGTGCTATAAAGGCAGACTTGATAAGAGTTACTGTACTTAAAGTTAACTACATGTAAATTCATCTTACGCGATACTTTACGCTTCGGTAATAAAGGCGAATTTGCTGTGTTTTAGCTGGATGTCGTATGTGTTACATGGCAGACTCGAATAATGAAATACAAAATTATGCTTGCCAAAAGTTTGCACACGGTATGGGAAAGTTTGGTACTCAAACAGTTTTGTTCCGACGCAATGTAATTTTTTTGGGCTTACTGTACTTTTTTGGACATTGAATTTCAAAAAACTATGATTATGTTTCTTGCTACAATGCATATTAGTCAACAATGTATAAATCTACTAAGTAATATTCATCGCAGACGAATGTCAGAAGTACCCGTAACCGACGAGCGTGTATGAAAAGATTGATGAATGTGGAGGAAGCGAAGAAAGTATGTCAGGACCGCAGTAAGTGGAAGAATGTAGTCTCTGCCCACCCCTATGGGAAAGAGGCGTGATCATATGTATGTATGTAATATTGATCGCTATTTGATTGATGTTATAGTCTTTTTAATTATTTTTAATATAATTCTTTAAAATAATTCTTAAAGTTCTTTAAATTATTTTAAAATAAGTCTTTCTAAAAATTAAAAGTCTTTTTCGGAAGATTCAGTTATGCAGTTGACTGTACATTAAGTAATATAAATTTTATTTCATGATATAAAATTACAATTTTTATTTGTATTACTTGAGTATTTTAAAATTTAGTAACAATAATTTTATTGAGCTTTACGATAGCACGGAACACTTTGTGCGCGAGTCTGATTCGCAGTCGGCCAGTATTTTTTTTATCCCTTTTCATGTTCTGCATCTAATTTCTGCTTTCGTAGCCAACTGACAGGTTTACAGAGAAAAACCAAAGAAATTGGCTTGAAATTGATTAAATTTTTATGAATCTTAATAATCGTAAATAGATTGGAATTACTGGATTGCAATAATGTAATTAATGAAACCTATTAAAACTATAATTAATATTTTCGAACGTCATCATTTTTTTTTACTGTCGGTACTAAGAATAGTCGTAGAAAACATAGAATTACACCTAAGTAAATAAATAATTTGTTTAATCAATAAGTTATATAATACTTACATAAACTTATTGAAACGAAAAAGTCACACTATGATGAATGAACATCCATGAGTTTAGAACCATCCTAAGAGAATTTAAAGACTTTATAAGAACATAAGTATACATTTTATTCAACGTTTGTGTTTGCGTAACTCATAAACAAATGGAAGCATTGAAAGTTGTTATATTAGGATTTTACTATACCAACATACTAACACGATCATCGGCCTATCTACAACACAAATATAAATAACGAATGAACCTTATATATAAATAATGAATGAAATCTTTTGTATTTAATAGCATAGATTTACTTATCTGTGTCTGCACGCATTATTGCGATTATTTGCCGTAACAATCATTATAATGCAAATATTCTTTACTCTTCCGG
>JADGIL010011668.1:1756-18327 GCA_020352625.1 Cactoblastis cactorum | reverse complement strand
GCGCCATACCACTACTAGTAGTGGCGCCATACCACTAGTATGTAGTAGTAGTAGTTTGGAAGGTACTTCCCCAATTAGGGAGCGCGACGGTTTTTTAAGGCCGGGTGTTGCAGTTGTCTATGGGCGGCGGTGATCGCTTAACATCACGTGACCCGCCTGTTCGTTTGCCTCCCTCTTACATAAAAAAATATTTGACTTTATACCTTAAATTTTGGGATTTTACCCTACCAACATTTTTGGGATTCCATCAGATTTGGTCTAACCGGCGCTAGCCGAGTGGTTCACTTGAGCTCTCGTCTGAAAATTTTAATTGGGCTCAATTTTTGAGGCGTCTAGTTTCGTATGCCTCGCACCAAATACAAATGAATTAGTCTGAGTAATCCTGTATGGATTTGGGCAATTATAAATCACATTTCTATTTGTTTTCTGAGAAGAGAAATAATTTAATCGTCATTTTGTAAATTTCCAAAAAATGAGAATTTTTCTACATAACGAGTGCAATTATTATTTTTCTATCAATAATAAAAATGAGTATTAGACTTATTTGTATTTGCATTTTTAAAAAAATAATTTCCTAAAGTTACTAGTATAGATAAACATTATACATACTGTAAAATATGAAATTTCAGTGAAGCATATATTCATAAAGAGGTCATGAAATAGTTGCATGCAATTTGTTAACATAAATTATTCAATTCAAAATAATAAGTAAGTTGACAGAATAAAATGATGTAACGTTTAATTAGCCCGTCACTTGTTTCCTTTCCACGTACAAGCTTTACATTGCACTGAAAACAGTGTATTTCTTGTGATTCGCGGTTTTCATAACAAGCTGTATGCTCGCCAGTGAACTTTCAAAATTCTTGTTAGTTGAAATGTATGTTTCTACATTTACAGTTAGATCAAATTTATGGTTTTAATCATCGACCACTTTTAATAAACCTTAATTTTTCACATTTATTCTAAAACTAATGTTCCAATTGAGTGTTCGGTAAATGTTTTAACAAATGCAAGAATTCGATATAACTACTTAATATAATTTTTGTCTTCTAAATTTATGGTTTTAATTAGCGACCATTTTTAATAAACCTTGATTTTTATCATTGATTCTAAAGCTAATGTTCCAATTGATTATTCGGCGAATGTTTTTACTAATGCAAAAATTTCATAAACCTACCTAAGAATGAATCTGTGTTCTAAAATACATCAACGCTCATTAGTCTCTCTTGAAAACTCTAACCCCAACAAGAACGCTTAAAAGTAACGCACTCATTTATGCCACATCCCGCGCCATCATCGCGCAAAATTACCACGAGAGGGCGCGCCGGTCACGTTGACAGGCAAATAATTAATTCAACGTGCAATATAGTCTCGGAATGGAGTAGTTAAAAACATCGTTAAGTACATTGTCGGAGGCGTTTAACTCCGTGCGAAGTTTTCACGTTACGAATACTTGAAAAGTCCATTACACGCTTGAGAAGGCGGCCGCACACCGCCTAAGTAATTACGCAGACATGGACAGATTTCATTTAAAGTTCGTGACATTGCCGTTCGCGCTGGTGACGTTGACGTCGACTGTCAGCTTGTTATAAAAATGTTGATGACTTATGAATTATACAGAGTTAATTCGATTATATAATCCGCGTGGGAGATGAATTTGCTAATAAGTTTCTTTTTCTAAGCTTTAAGCTTACATTTGTCATATCCAAAGACAATTCCTAAAGGAACTTCATAAAATAATTACCTTGTTATGCAATCCACATATCCACATCCAGCAAGGGGTGGGAGAAGCAATAAGGTTCGCCCACCCCTAACAGGATGTAGAAATTTTTTTTTTTAAAGAATGTGTATGTTTAGCATAGAATAGTAAATTAAATTGAGTATATATTATGTTTAAATAAAAAATCGCAGCGATATACTTATGTATTTAGCTCTTATAATATATACGAAATCCCAAAAAGGTTAGAGTGACGTCATACTTATCCGCGCCATTCAGCTTCCAATTGGCTGGTTGGCAATAAGCAATAACCCTCATAGGAAGTGCGGCCAATGGCGTAGATAAAACTAATGACTGCGTTCGCGAAAATTCCTGGGTTTTATTATAATCGTGGCTTTGATGGGGAAAGAATCTCGTTAAATTGAAACCGCCGACTGAATATAACCCTCTGATATAGAATTAGTATTTATTTAATTAGATTTTATTGTATTGGAAACATCGAAAATATTTATTTTGAGGGCAGAATGCTGACTACCGTCAAAAATAGAAATGCTATCTCTTGATTTTTTTATTCCGAAATGTCAGTCGTTCTGTCGCACTGAAAACACTCAGCAAAGTTGTATTTTAATGTATATTCCAAATAATTAAACTGCCTGATATATTACCAAACTGCCTAGATAAATTAAAAAGCCGTGGTTTTTTTACTGACTCAATTCTCATTTCTTTTTGTTGGTTGCCGTTGTTAATCATTGCTATCACAGGAAACACTATACGGTGTAACATGTAGCAATATGTGGTGAGCTATTTTTTAATTATATATTATTTTACAAAAAATAAATATACAAATTCACATGTGAGTAAACGGCAAATAAGAAAAATAGGAGCATTGACAATCTCGTATCTTTGACACTCAATAAATTAACACAGAAATCAAGATCGAGACTCATAGGATACTAACTTAACAATACTGAACCGATCCAATCAGAAAAAAATACTATTTTCTATCTGGTCCTCCTATTCCTTTGTTGATCATACCCTGGACCTGAGTAGTTAACCCTTACACCATTGAGTTCGCTATAACCGTCATAATGAGTTCTAGTAATCTTATTAAAGAAAACTTTTTCATATTGAAGGCTATATTAAAAATAATAATATAATTCCTTCATTATTCATCAAAAAGCAAGCAATATCACGTCCACTATCTCCTAGGAGACTGCATCGTAGAATAAATCTCCCTGATTGCACAAAGCTCCTTCCGAACCCTCTCATTCCGTTATCGCTGCAATTGTATTTTGCTTTGAACCATCTTAATAACAGAGCGCCGATGCAATTTTCTATGCATTGGGTTGTACTGCTTGAATTTTCTTCTCCTTTAAAGATAGATATGATAATGAATCTTAAGTTAATCAAATAGGGTAGATGATGACTTGATCGAATGCTTTTTCGAAGAATCGAATACTTATGTTATATACTATACAAAAGTGACCCACCCTAGTAGGCGTTCACACCGAGTTCATGCTCTATAATTATAACCATCCATTTCCTGCGTTTCTATGTCTCCTAGCGACAACTACAACTTTTTTTTCTCACACTAGTACTTTAAAATCCTTCCTTAACTCATCATCATTGTTTGAAGCGTTTTTTTTTACTTTCACTGGTGAGCGAAAAGTTTAACAAAAAAGTAAACATCTAATATGTCAAACCATGATCCACGACACATGCTGAGCGAAGAGCGTTTTAGCGCAAGACATTTATGCATTGTATATTATTTATGTATATTATAAACCATTAATTTCTTTTCTACTTTCCATCCACCTTTTCTGTCCATTAATGCCCCTTTTTTGTTCGTGAGTTTAATAGTAAAAACCTAAAAAGATTTTACTGTACAGTAAATATTCGCTTCTTTTGTCAACTTTTTGTCGATGACTTTCATGTATAATGTGACCCAAAAATTCGCAACACGTGTGTGACTCAGTGTTTTTATAATGCCGTTTAATTCTGCTCCGGATATGAGAGTGGAAATGAGACTGTCCCTTTCGACCGCTCGCTCAGCTGAATTACACTGAAATGCCGTCTACTAATTAAAATAAAAAATGTACAAGTATTAATGTAATAATATTGCATGTAATATGTAGTATTCCTTTTTTCTATTTATATATTTTTTATTGATATTTACAACGTGATCAGTTTGTTATTTGTTGAAAATTACTCTAAATTTACAATTAATTCTCATGTAAATTGTTCTAATGTTATTAAGTTAACCTTTATGAAACTAAGTTATTCAGATTTCAGATATTTGTGATGAGCCTCTAATTAATTTGTATAGGTTGATGAGTTTTTAAATGAATAAAAGAACATTTATTTTAAAAAGCTAATATTGACAGACTATATAAGAAATTGCTCATTTTTCTCTGATGTTTAAAATTTTGTAGAGGCATGGGCGAACACTACGAAGTCAAAATAACTACCACATAACTATGTTTCTAGCATTTAAATCAATAGACCCCTTTTAAACCATTCAAGCACGCCAATTAGACCAACAATCGGCGAGTAAACGTCTCATGCCATTGCATAGAATTAGCAGAAGGTAATATACTTTTTCTAGGGCAAGCTGCATAACATATGTAGGTAGATAATTTCGAACCCTTCAACATGTAAAGTAAAAAGTTACGAAATAAAATAACAATTTATGTGAAAAAAAAAAATATTTTTATTTAAAAGTTCGTGGATCTTTTTTTAGAGGTCCTTCTCTGAAAATATAAGATCTTTCTAAACGTTGACAATAACATAATAATAAAAGCTTCATCATCACCATTTAATTTCTTCCTATTGCAAAGCAGCCCGTGCAGTACATCATACTTCTCTGGCTTATGTTTCACTTATCCACTATCCACGCACCACATGCAATTTTTAACATTGACTGACTTAACATTCTGATAATGTTGAGCTATTGCTAGACAAGTCGGATAGGTCTCGGATCAAGACGACAGCGCACATTACTCGTTGTAATGAGCCCAGCGGCCTTTAATCATAGTGAGGGGATCATAAATCCTAATTACTGGTTATAATCGAGCCAGCTACAATGAGAAAACTTTTCGTTTTATGGAAAAATATATGAGCGAATTATTGGATTGCTTGATAGGTATTAAACGCGAACTTATATTTTTATTTGTTCGGAGTTTAAATTAACAGATTTTATTTTAGAAGTTCCAAAATTTTTAGAAATATAAATGTTTTAATACCAAGAAAGAACCACATTGAATTTGCGTTAGCTTGAATTTATGTTTATGCCGTAGAAGATATTTTAAATTCTGGTTGTTTTGGCAATAAAAACTTTTAGAAAGTTTCAAACCTACGAAAAGTTTTTGAACTTTTGTTTTTAATGAAACATACACACGTAGAAAATTGTTTGAGTCGAAAATCATTACAAAAAAAGCAAAACAAAAATGTTTTTACAAAGCTTATAAGGTCCGTTAACTATTTTTTTTATAAATAAAAAATATACATACTTATAGATTATTTTGATAATTAATTGTCTGAATCATCAACACGCACACGCACACACTTAGGCCCGAGTTCATCGACTTGATCTAATCAGAGATTTACTAAACGGACGATCAAATCTCAACGCTTGTTTAAACAGGCGATCAAAGAATCATAATGGTTGGTTAACGTATGGTGAATACGAAACAATATTAAATCATTTATTTAAGTGTTAATTAGTCGTTTAGAAAGTTGCTCTTATATACACTAACATACACGGAATACGTCAGCAGAGTTCGTAGCAGTTTGTAGCACTCACCTCGTAGACAGCTTTACCAAAAAGTTTTGTTGTTGTTGCCATTTTAGTGGACGGCGATGCGTAGTGCACCGAATTTTTCAGTTAATGTAGGGATTAAGTTAAAAGCGATACGTGTTCATTAGATAGCGAAGCTAGCTTCGGGAACAATTTGTGATACAGTATATACTATAACTGTGACATCTTAAGGTTGAACTTTAAAATAGAAATTTAAATTTACTTATGTCTAGATGTGTTATATGTTAATCTTACAAAGTCGACTGATAGACTTTAGAAAAAAAAATTGGAAGAAAAATTTGTATCATTTTTTATGTTCTCAATTTCTGTTTTCAATTTTTTTAAATGTTGTAATTTTTTTATTGTCTCTACTTCTGGTTTTTTATAAATACATATGGACTATCACATAGATCAACTTAGCCCTAAAGTGAGTTCAAGACTTGTGTTATGAAATCCTAACTCAACGTTACTATTTTTTATAGCAAACACATAATATGCACATAATATTTATATGTACATATGTACATATAAATATTCTAGACTCAGGTCAATCAGAATAAGATCATATACTCATTTGACCCGGTCAGGTCATAGATTTCATTTTCGAACCTGAGAACTTCCATGTAGCAGACTGGCATTCTTACCATTACGCCACGCAGGTCATAAATGATCCATTAGTAAACTATTTTCTGAATAAGCTTTCGCTTATAGCTTGGACACACAAAGCGACCACTCAGCCGATGTTACACCAGATTTGCCACTTTTGCATTGCGTTTTAAAATGTCCAAGCGTTTGTTCAACGCGATCTGCAAAAGCTTCAGGATTAACGCAGTTTATGGATGACAACGATGGCGCAGTGGGGAAATCCTTGCCTCTGAACCAAATGGTCACGGATTCGAATCACAGTCAGTCATGATGAAAAATGATCATTTACTTAATTATCATCATTTTTATAACCGGGTCTGGGTCTTGACTGTGTATATATTTATGTGTTTATTATAAATATAGTCATTGAGTTAGTATGCCATAAAACGAGTCTTGAACTTACTTCGGGGTTATCTAAAAATGTGTGATTTTTCCCTATATATTATATTTTAATCAGTAGCTAAGAGTTGTTATATAACACAAGAAGTCTGACAATTTGTCTAGTTTCTTCAAACAACATCAAACACGAATTCAAATAAATCGATTCTCGCGAAAGGAACAACAAAAAACACTTTTTCTTGGTAAATATTCACCGCTACAGCGCGTACTTACACCTGTCAGAGGCGTAGGTATAGAGAAAAGTGGAACGATTTGAACTTTACGTTTTCAATCCCGGTGTTTCTCGTATGTAGAATGGATTTAGATAGCGAGCGTCGTCAAAGGCAATCCGCGTGTTATGGAATCGCTCGGTCGCAAGCAATAAATTCACTATTGAAACCTGTACAATCCAAAGTGATTGTGAGCAGATTTTCTTGGCGAATTCCGTAGAAAGTGCCGCCCCGTCTAGTTGATAGTGTTTTAAATTATTGCCAGGAATTTTATTACTTAAGTTAATTTTAGTTTAGTTTATAATTGAATTTATGTGAGTCTAATATTTAATAAATAAAATGGATTTCTTTTTGTGAAATTAATGTTATTCAACGCGTTGATAGAATAAATTTTATAAATAGTTTATCTTTAAATAGTTGAGAAATACAAATTGATGTCATATTTATGTATAATGTGATTAAACGACGAACCAGAAAAGAAGTTTGATAAGGCATAAGATGAAAAATTAAGCAAAAAATAAATTATAATATCGTTAAATTAACAAAAAAAAATCCAATAAGAAAGGTAAATAAACTTGAATTCGATTAAAATTGTAAATTAAAATATATCATTATAATGAACATTTTTAACTGAAAATTCGGCTTCGGTTTACCTGGTTTTATCAGACAGTGTTAAAGACATTATGTAGCAAGCAGTAACATAAAGTAGGGTTTTTGCTGCAACGCCCAAAAAGTTGAATTCGGAAGCGTCACCTCTCCACATGAATATGGAACGACTCCGACACTAAGTTAATATGTATGAATGTAACTTGTTAACTCGGCAACCGGCAGATGGCGACGCAGTGTGACCTCCCCCTCCCGTCTTCCTCCGCTTTATAATGCAAAGATTTGCTCGCGAATAAGAACGTCTTCGCAAAATTATTCAAAGTACCATGTATGTATTCTGTTCTCTGAAATGTCGATTCAGTGCATTTATGCATGAATTTAATCAGTTTTAATACTATTTGATGCTTTTGAAACTGAGAGAATAAATTTTGAAAGCGTAAATTTTCCGTATTTTATGAAATAACTGCAGAAGTTGAACAACGCATTATTTGACTTTTAGCAAATTTAAGTTCTTGATATCTGGGTATGGGTATATATATATATATATATATGTTTTTATATAATAAAACAATATTTTACCAAGTTGTTAAAAGACTTTATAGCATCACTAACTGAAGATTACCAAGTCACAAACAAGATACGAAAACATCGACAAGTAAAATGCATACAAAATTTCTCGTAAGTATATGTACTCAAGCCCCGATGGTGCAAGATAAAAATAACATTACCGTCGGAATATCGGGATTTTCAGGACGTCTCTAAAGGGGAGACGGGCGGGCCGATAAATCAGGCGCTATTGTCGAGAAAGTCGCAAATCGGCGCGCCCGAGCCGATTCGTTGACGTATCTTATCCATAGCACCTTTTTAGAGAGCACCCGAATTAAGTGCACTTATTTATTAAATTTATGTTGAAAACGTATTAAACATCATTTTTCATACTAAAAAAGCGTCGTTATAACGAGAGATAACACAATGACCAACTTTGTTATATATGTAGTTATCGCGTATATGTGTTACAGTTATAAATTACTGGTACTCTACTTGTATTTAGTTGGAGTTGTTTCTATTGTCACTAAGAATCCCCAGAAAAAGCTTTTAAGGTTTATAGCTCTTGATACATTTATATTTGTAGTAAGCTTATTTATTTTATAACCAGTAATTTTGTTTTCACATATATTTATTAATTTCAAAAAAGACCATCATAGAATAGGTAAGCTTCAAGGTAGAGTTCTTTACAAAATTATGTTAAAGTAGTTTAGTCAAAATCTTTAAAAATGAGCAAAACGGCTGACAATCCCTCGACGATCAATTGGTGCACTCAGAACAGGTGCTATTCAAACGGGTGCTTTATACATATGGCTTGTTCGGCAATTTGGCAATTCGTCGACAATTGTCGCAAATAAAAGTTTGACAGCAACACGCGTCTACACGAGCATAGTACTGCTAGAGCAGCGACTCTCAATCTTTTTTGGTGACGGAACCTTATTGGAAAGCGAAAGACTTGACGGAACCCTACAATAAAATAATAGTTTTTCGTGTCGGTGGTGACGGCATAGAACATCGCGTCAGTAAGGTGTTTTAATTTTTTTACTTACTCCTTGCGGAACCTTTAGAGGGGTATAGCGGAGCCCTAGGGTTCGGTGAAACACAGTTTGAGTATGGCTGTGCTAGAGAATCGTAAATTCATTATTGCGAGCGTCGTAAACAGCATGCAAAGAGATTGTTATCGCTTGATGGGGTAAATAGTTATGAAATTTAACGAGCTATACTGGAGTTTATAGCATCTAATGATTTTACTGTGGTCGTACCGAATAAAGTACACAGAATAAAAATATTATATTGAAATAGCTAATTTTATTCGTATACATATATCGATAAGAAAAACTAACTTTGTAGGGCGGGGGGGTTTTATAGGTCGGCAACGCTTCTGTAACCCCGCGGGTGTTGCAGATGTCTATGGGCGGCGGTGATCACTTAACATCGCGTGACCCGCCTGCTCGTCTGCCCGCTGCTCGCCTGCTCTGACATAAAAAAAGAGAAAAAACTTAGATTTTGCTTTGTGTCATTAACATGAGTACAACAATAAAAAAATACAACAAAAGTTAAGTTTTTTAATTGGCTGCACTTAAAAATAAAGGTTAACCACAGCATGTATTTAAATTTTAGAAAAGAGTATGTTTAGAATAAATGTCAATCTAAAATACGTTACTTAAATATATTTTTTTATAAACTAAAGAAGGTTTTGAAAATGTCGAGCTGAGGTAACTTATTTGTCAAATCGTTGTACATACAAGTAAAACGAGCAACTGGCAGAAAGTACTAAGGTCAGTACTATGAGTAAGTGCTTATTGAATAGAGTGTTTTAAAAAAAGGTTTAAGTGTATATTTTTTTAAAGGATAAATGCCTGAATCTTTTAACGACTTGTACTTGCTTGTAGGGTTTTCATTAAGGTAAGTAAGTAAGCTGAAGTAACATATAATATTGCAAATCACAGGATAGCTCAGTTAGTATGGAAAATAAATTATTTCTTATATCATGATAAAATAATATCTTGATATATCTTTTTCAATATCGATAAAAAGGGGAAGTATTTTTACGTTTTTAAATTTATAAAAAAGCGTATAAACTTGAATGCGAAGACATTAGAATAGAAATGACGCGCTCAAATTGAATTTTCTGGAATAAAACGTTTCCTCGGAAGCGCTCTGTTTTCTTCCTGCTGCAGAAATCAGCTACAGCTGGTGACAGCCCAAATGCAAGCCGTTACAGCTATTACAAAAATCAGTTATTTTATTCTTCAGAAGAAGATCTTTTTATTTTATACTTTTCTTGCACTTATTTGGTAATATTGATGGTGAAAGGTAAACAATCCTGTGATTATTTGCAACATAGTTATTATCATTAAAAATTATATATTAATTAAGAGATAGGCAACGTGAATGAGTTCACTTAATATTTAAATTTATTTATTTTCAAATGTAATATAAACCTCACTGGTGGAGTAATTAAGGTTCAAAATGCACTTGTTCGGGAAATAGTAAAGTATGAATTGCGACTAATTTGTTTTCAAAGATCTGGACTTAAAGGTTAACGAGGGCGTATGCATTATGTCATAATACTTTTCGGCTAATTTTCTCAAAAATTCTACTTCTATAAATGAGAAAGACTTCAACAATAAAGAACGAGAAAGGTTGAAAAACAAGTACCTTACAACTCTACTTATACTAATACTATTACTAATTATTGTGTAACAGTATAGTGCTGTTTAATGCAGCGTACATTTAAAGTCTAAGGTAATATTAATATTTTAAATAAACTGACTTAAATAATAATATTTAAAGACATAATACTTAACATCACATAACCCACCTGCTCGTTTGGTTCCCACTGTCAAAAAAAAAAACATAACGTTCATCACTGAGAGTGTCATTTTATGATTGTAATGGACACAGATAACATATTAACTAAGAAATAATATAGATACAGTCGACAACACGTAGTTGTTATATATTTTTACAGTAAAATATCAATGAAGCCAAAAAATATTTTAATCTTTAAAATAAACTTTTAGCAATACAAAATGCCATTTTTTACACGTTAAATTCAAATAGTCATCGAAATATACGTACGGAGTCCTCCGTCCGCCCGTACCGACCCGTGAGTAAATTCCAACCCTTTTACGAGCCGTCGGGGCACGAACTACGTGCCACGTTGCGAAGAAAATAAAAAAACTAATGAACTTGGTATATTGCCTGCGTAAAATGCGATAGTTGCCCGGAACTTGGTTGCTGGTATTTAACACATATATGTATGTATACTCGTATCTGTAGTTATGATTTTTGTTTTATCATGGTTTTAATTTGCATATCCATGGACTTTAAGTCAAAAATATTTTTACTTTGACTTTGTGGGTTAAGTTTCGAATCCCCATTTTATAATTTTCATACAAAAATAAAGGGGAGGCCTTTTCCTAGTAGGCCTCATGGTTATCAAACTCCGCTACCTGGAGTCCAGTGAATGGCTCTATTGCAAAGAGTTTATTAGGACCAATAAAAAAATATTGACTTCTGGAAAATTTTCGAAGGTTTTTTTATACTTTTATAATGCATATATATTTGTTTTATGTACTCATCATAAACAACTAGACTTACAATCCCGTTAAAAAGTGTCTTCGGCAAAACACTGCTAATCGTTTATAAATGAGCAGACTTCAACAAGTCTCGGTAGTTTGACATGGTTTTATTTTGTACACATTAAGACTTATTTTGAAAATGGAACTTTGTCGAAATAATCTTAGTAATCGTTTATCTTTATTGCAGTGAGGACGATATTTTGTTAGATTTTGTTCAACACTATAAATATAGTTTCTTCTTTTTTTGGTTTTAATTTGTAACACCAGTAACTTTTTCTAAGTACTTGGCAAGTAATTTATTTTTCTTTTGATCGTTCCAAATTCAATTGCTTCCATTTAATACGTTCATACGCACACGTTTCAGTTTATTATAATGAAACGGATATACGAATATGGGTTTTAATTACGCGAACTGCTTTTGTGCGTGACTTCATCAGCTTTCGGAAAATGTGAAATTGTCTGATGCTACTTTAGGCCCTTTGTTAAATTGGGAAACGTGCGTTTTGAATTTTAAAGATATGACTGTAAATGAGGTAAGTAAATATGCAATTTGGACTTTTTTAAAATTGTTTTAAGGGAGGGCCACGGGTGTTTTCTATTAGAAGGGCCGTTTATCTACTCCGTCGTATAAAAAAGACAAGTATGAGTCAGACTCGCCCACGCAGGGCTCCGTACAATTATTTATAAAAGTTGGCAAAAAATCTAGTTTGTTGGGAACCTCACCAAAATATCTATTATATTTATTATCTATATTTTTAGTACGTTGTTATAGCGGCGACAGCAATTCATCATCTGTAAACATTTCATTTGTTTAGATATCACATGATACAGCGGCATGATACAGCCTTGTGACAGACAGACGGACAGCGGATTCCTAGTAATAAGTCCCATTTTTTAATATTGAACCCTAATAACTAATGATAAGAACTTAAAACGTGGTTTAATTTTTTATTTATAATTTTGCACTCACGTTCAAATGAAGTACGTTTTGCAGAAGCTACTTTTACCAAAACTATCTTCGATATGCAGCCATAAGTTTTGCTAGCATCAAAAGTGGTGGCATCTCTGTCTGCCTTGTACCTATTTCCCGAGGGAGAAAATCAGATATTTACAACCTTCCGAACGGTCCCCTTCTTAGGGTACATAAAAATATTTGAGTTCGGTTTCGTTGTGGACATAGTCGGCATAATTCGCGGGTCTGGGGTGAGAACTAACGAAGCCGTACGTGATAATCCAAGCCCTGGGGAGCCTTTGTGCAATCAGCGCGTTTCTTCGGTCACTATGAGTATGATTCGCGCGAAATATTTCCCTTACAACGCATTGAACTGGGATGGGAGGAAGTGACGTGAAATTGTTTACTTACAAATTAATGCTTTTCAAAATTCAAAACCTAACAGAATTATATTTTCTTACAATTGACGTCAATCAATTTTGAGTTACGCTAAATTTTAAAAGTTATTTGATGATTTAAATAAAAGAACTATAGACTTGTCTACTTGAAAAAATAAATAGTTTGACTTCAGGTATGATAATTAATCACTTTTTAAATATAATAAATAAATAATAATAAATAAATATATAGGGACAATTTACACAGATTGAGTTAGCCCCAAAGTAAGTTCGAGACTTGTTGTATGGGATACTAACTTAACGATACTATATTTTATAATAAATACATATATAGATAAACATCCAAGACCCAGGCCAATCAGAAAAAGGTCATCATTTTCCTTCATGACCTGACCGGGGATCGAACCCGGGACCTCCTGAGTAGTGGTCAGATACGTTAACCGTTACATCACGGAGGTCGT
Organism: Cactoblastis cactorum; assembly: GCA_020352625.1. Lineage (NCBI taxonomy): Eukaryota > Metazoa > Arthropoda > Insecta > Lepidoptera > Pyralidae > Cactoblastis > Cactoblastis cactorum. The sequence goes on along the minus strand of JADGIL010011668.1, from coordinate 5,011 downwards.
CAAATGATCAAATTTTCTTATATTGTTGTAGACAAAAATAAAGAAAGTTATTGTTTAAGATATAAAGGTATAAGATGCTTGGAGATTAAATATTGTAATGAACTAATTACAAACTCATTTATCATCTCAAGTTTGTAAACTCATTACCTTGTTAGAAGCATAGATGATATGTACGTATACATAGATACTAACAGCATATTAATTTACCAAAAAATACTGCAAATTCACCTCTATTATTACCTAAAAACTACAAGCTTCAACTCTTTGAGGAGGTATAAATGAATTAAATCTTCAATAGCCATTATTTATTTCAGCTTCGTGTGTTCAGTAGTTTCCGCTGTGCGTTTTCTGTCAGTCAGAAGAGTTTTATGTACTTATATATACATTTTTTATGTCAGAGTGAGGCAAACAAGCAGGCGGGTCACGAGATGTTAAGTGACATAGATAGATTGACTTCTACATTGATTGATTTTAAATATATTTTATTTGCTCCCAGAGTAAAAAGTATTTGCAATTTCCATTAGAGTTCTCCAAATTATTATTATTTCGTGTAACGTTTCAATATTTTAGGTCTAATAATTATGTATTCTATTATTGAAACTTTGGAAATCTGGAATTAATGAAAATCAGGAAATATTTGGTCATGATTCTTCTCGGCGCCTAATCCTGCGGACAATAATACCTCGTCGTGGGACCTCTAAGAGTTTTTTCTCATAACTCAAAATGAGATCATAACGTCGCAAATCTCTTGGGGCCTTAAAGAATAACAAAAGAAAGGCCAAAATTACGCGGCCCAAGTAATTTGGGGGTGAGACCATAGTATATGAAGGCAGTAAGTCAACTCCTGTAATGCTTATTAATCAATATTAATGCTTTATTTACGTTGACGTTAAACAAATTTTCGCCCTGATTCACTATTTCTTTTTACCAATTTTATATTTTTATATTTAGAGGTATATTTTTTCCAATTATTCGTATCAATAAGAGATAAAAATATTATAATTAAGAACTCAATAGTTTTATATTTTTTTAATTTTAATACATTTAAGAGTCAATTTTCAAACAGAAAAACCGAAGAGAGTGCTTAGTGTTGTGCATCTCTTCATAATATAGTTGTAGGCTAACTTGTGGTCTCGGGATTATTTATTGTTTAATGACGTTTTTACTGGCATATTGGACGGAGAATCAAATGTAATCGTTATACTTCGTCGCTTTCTTGTTATTTGAATATTCAAAAAACAAGAAAGCGACAAAGTAAATTAAGTGAGAGTGGGAGTAAGTGATATGAAAATACAGAGATTACTTACTACAAATGTAGCTGTGGCCGAGGGATGGCCCCTGTGGGACGAACTGACGATTACGCGGCGGCTTCATAGGCTTGTTATGTTTTATAGGCAGTATAATGTTTACGGCAGTGCCCCGGCCTCGAATAAGTGGACGTGTATTTGTAAATTTCGTCGATATAAAATTTTATTGGAGGTGAACATAGAAACGTTATTATTTCCCCGAGGAACCATGTCGTTCTGATGTCGTTTTGTTTTGAGAATGGCGTTCCGCTTGGTTCAACATTGACGTATCCGAATTGTGACGGGGCAATTTTTAAATACAGTTATGGATGTAAGCAGAGAAGCGAAGAGCTATTATAAAAAGGAATATAAATAAGAAGTCACCATCCCAAATTTAATAATAAAATCCTGTCTACTGTATATGAAAATAGGTACAAAGTACTCGCATCGTAGAAAATTAATACATATGAACTAAAAGAATGTTTTACTTTTTAAAAATATTTTCCGGTTACAATTTTCTCTAATAAAATATTTTGAAATACTTATAGAGATAATAATTATATAAAAATTTATTGTAAATAACAATAAAAAAAATATAAATCTTCCACCACATCTAACATTGTATTCTGAGTAAAAATGTAAAGTGGTTCGCAAGAAGCTTTCCAAACGGTTACAGGGCAATCAAGCGAAGAGCTTTTAAAATTAAAAGTGTGGCCGGGCCGCCCACTGCCTTATTTACGAGAGAGCGAGTTCTAGCTAGTTCTAACCAGTTCTACCTAGTTTCCAAGACTAAACACCCTTTAAATAAACATGGTCGGTTTTAAAATAAAATGCTGCCTTCTAGCAGCTTTGGAAAAGACGTGAACGGTATTGAAATAATGCATTTTTGCATTTAGTTTCATCATGGCTTCTTAGAAAATGTAAGTATTAAATATTTTGCTTGCAGGAAAGTTTTTCAGTTACACATAGACTAGTTATATTTGCCGACATAGCTCAGAGAACTAGTTATTTGAAGTGGCGGTGCACATAGCTCGCTAAACTGACGACCGGTGAAACCAAAAGGTTCTGAAAAAGTGGCCAAGTTCTGTCTGATGGTCAGACGACCTATTATAATAGGTCGTAGGAAGAATAAAAAAGGTGAATTTTGGTGAGTTTTAACCGGTCAACTTGGAGTCCATGGGAGAGGTCTATGATAAGCTTTGGATTTCCTCTCGTTTGAAATAATGATGACACACTTTCTCAATAGATCAACAAGAAAATCTTTAAAAATGCGATGAAAATAATTGAGTTATTCATGGATTAGAATCAATAAAATCAAATACGTATTAATTTTTTAAATGTTATTTTATTATAAATAAACAATTCATATGATGCTTCAACAAAATGAAATGGATGTCATATCAATCAAGCTTTTTAAACTATAATTGAAATCCAAGTTTCACTAGCACTTCTAGTTAAACTGTCAAAATAATTGACAGTTTCTGCGCTTGCAAGTTGAAATAACACCTTTCAATGTAACATCAGATAAGTAGTTTTGGGGAAAATCAAATAATTCTTACTAATAATTCCTGTATGAAACAGATTTTTGCAATACTTACTTAGATAGGTAAAAATATTACAATAGAAACAAATGTTAGAGAAAAAACTACCTTTTAAAAACTACCGTTATCTGTATAGTATTTTCTCTAAATGCATGGAATTTATTTATTTACTTTATTTAGTACTAGCTAATGGCCGCGACTACGTCCGCGTAGATTTCTTAGTACTAATACAGTTATTTCCCTCGGGAACCGCACTTTTTCCGGGATAAAAAGTAGCCTATCTTTTATTGTAGGTCATCGTCGATAGCTATACCAAATTTCATCATGTATAGCTCAGTTCCGATTTTATTATATGTATAGATACAGACAGATTACAAAGGTGCATCATATATCTTACAGTCAAACTGCATAAGTAGCTTTGCAGGACA
>JADGIL010011665.1:0-11785 GCA_020352625.1 Cactoblastis cactorum | reverse complement strand
ATATTTATTTATTTATTGATTTTATGATACAAATGCAGTCAGCTAATATTGAAACTTAAAATATATAAATATGCTACACCCTGGCACCGTCTGGTACCATCTAAATGACTTGCCTATTTCGCACATGTCTTGGGGCACAAGTTTTGAAGGCAAAATAAATCAGAGCGACTATTAAAAAGATTGATTCGCTGATCCAATGTTGATAGTTATAAAGTACAGATACTAGTAGATACATCATGCCTCGTTCCCAACGGGGGTGAAAAGTAGCTGAACGACAGAGTTAGGAATAAAGTGATAAGGGAAACGTGCGAATTGAACGAGGATGTAGTGACAAGGATAGAAAAGGGAATGCTGTAATGGTTTGGTCATATGAAAAGAATGTGATAGAAGATTGACAAGAAAAATTTATATAAGTAGATGGAAACGTTGGAAAAGGTAGGTCCAGAAGAACTTATCTTGACCAAATAAAAGATACTCTTAGAAAAGGGCAGATCAGAAATACCCTTAACCGACGAGCGTGTATGAAAAGATTGATGATTGTGGAGGAAGCGAAAAAAGTATATCAGGACCGCAGTAAGTGCAAGAACGTAGTCTCTGCCTACTCCTATGGGAAAAAGGCGTGATCTTATGTATGTACTAGTAGATACGTCTTTATCCCTTAAGAAATAAAGTACAGAGTCAAGAATGGTGACTCCAAGACGCTTTGCTGTTTGGTGAACGTTTTAGTGGAATTATTATTATATTTAAATGACCTGATGAATCAAATTCATTAGCGAGAGTGTACTTAGTTAATTAGCGAGATAAACAGATGACGGTAGTCGTTAGGTCAGAATACTTTTAGGCGAGTTTTATCAATAACATGTTGAAAAAAAATCTCTCTCTCCAGATGCACTACATACCCTGGCACCAGCGGGGACCACTGAGGTCACTTCTCTTGCGCGTCTGAACACCTTGGGGTCCACGAACTTGTCTGGGAAGGTCTCCACCACTGGGGGCACCTGCAGATCCTTGGTGTCAGGCCTGTGGTCATATGAACAAGATTTTTAGCAATTTTTTTTTATGTAAGAGGGATGCAAACGAGCAGGTGAATCACGTGAATTTAAGTGAGCACCGCCGCCCATAGACGACTGCAACACCCGCCGGGTCACAGAAGCGTTGTCGGACTTTAAAAAGGAAGTTGGGCCTACGGGCCTCCCACTCAACGGACGGAGCATGGCGGCTGATAGTCGCCATTCACGCGTCGGTCTTCTATGGGAATGTGGTACTGCCTCGGACGAGTCAGCCCATTCATGCTGCAGGCTAAAAGCATGCAGCAGGCTCATACCAGTCTATTGTTAATGTAAAAGTTAAAAAACAGAAGTACATAAAATTTAATTTTGTATTATCAATTTTTAAGTTTTATATTACCACAGAGCTTTTAGTCAATAAAACATTAGTAATAAATAATAATAAATAAATGAGTTTTATTTCTCCTCACATACAAATAAACACCTTAAACTTATAAATACTACAATTTTAATTACATAAGCTATCTCCAATGTCTGTGAGGAGCTGGTGTCTGATGTAGGTTATACCTGTATTACAGATGATGATGTTTATATCTCACCTGTGCAATATGGCGACAGAGAGGCAGTAGTTGAACATGTAGGGGTTGATACGGAGCTGGCAGTAGGAACACAGCGACAGCAGATCGTCCACGTCACGCATGTCTGCGGACGAACATAGCCCACTTTCATATCACGCTTATTCGGAAACTAGCTAATGCCCGCGACTTCGTCCGACCAATGGATACTATAATATCTTGTCAGCCCCTTGCTCGGTTACAATAAATTACATCCCTCGGGAACCGTACATTTTTCCAGGATAAAAAGATGCCTATCATTTAATCTAGATCATAGTCCATCGCTGTGCCAAATTTAATCCAGATCCATTCGGTAGTTTTTGTGTGATGCGCGAACAAACATACAGACAGACAAAAATTCTAAAAACAATGGTTTTTGCTTCTATAGGCCTTATAAAGAGCCCCTATATATTTTTTTCTTAAATATCTCCCATATACAGACATAGCTCAGTTACAATTTTATTATATGTATAGATTATACGAGTTTTAACTGTAAAACGTTTTGGTATTTTGATAAAAGGAATATTAAATTATAGAGCAGCTAATCATATAACGTGAAGTTTATTGACGGAAGTAACAATATTTACTAGGCCTTGAGGCCTGGAACTGCCATTTAGCGTTCTAAAAAAGTAATAAGAATATAGGAATAATCTAATGATATTCTCCTAAATGTGCTAATTTGATCTTCATCTTCATTAGAGGTAACATTTACTGAAATACTTAGCAAATATGCATTCCCACCGCTGTATTTTTTATGACGGACAGGATTAACAGCGGCGACCACTTGAAAACATATGAGTCAGGACAAACTAAGACTGTCATAATACGATTATTTATAATTATTAAATTAACAATTTGTACGAAACAGGTGGGAAATGACAAAAAATTGACGGCCAGCAATAATAATAAAAAAAACTCACTCAAAAAGATGTCAATAAGTTTGCCCGCCATCTGGCGGTGCTTGGCGACGAACAGCGAAAACTGGTCGTTGTACGGCAGCTGCATGGGCAGGTCCAGGTTGGGCAGCGCGATGTTCCGAACAGGAATGGTCTTGGACGCGTCGTTGCCAAATCGGTTGGCCAGAGTGTTGCTCACATTGCGGTATTTTTCCGGCTGAAACGGCCATTTAGTTGTATAATATTTCCCTTGAGCAAATAATACTTGTCCTTTCAAACCTTTGCCCATACGTGAAATCAAATAGATAATACTGCTATGCAAAGGGTTAAAATTACTGAAATTTTATATGTGAAAATTTGTGTTTATGGATAAACGAATGGATATTTGTTAATTCAGCTGCATATACATACTATTTATATCGATTACAGTTTTGTGAATTAATAAAATTTATTTTTCAAAAATAAGTAAACAAATTTATAAAAATGTATTTATATTTATGCAAGAAAAAGCAAGTAACAAACTAAATGTAAAGATTAAAAAATAAATGCCTTACAAATTCACAACTGCAAATATTATTCACAAAGTTTTAAATATGCTCTTTGATTTTGTGCAGGCGCTATATTATTATATGTTTAACAATTGATTTCTCGCTAAGAAGTTTAGCGGTAGAACGTCTTTGATTTTCTATTCTATAATTTTGTACGAAAAGCTTTGACCTAAAGTTATAAAAAAAGTACATAAAATATAGTTTTATTTTACTACAAATAACGATAGATAAGATTTGATTGGCCAAAAATTTAACATAACGAAGGATGACTAAGGTAAGAAAGGGCATTTTAACACTTTACTCCCACGTTTTTAGCTAAAGCTAGTACTCACATAGTAGTGATCGGGCAGCTCGAAGGCAGCGTTATCTTCACCCTTGTTCATGAAGCAGGGTTCTGTGGGCCGGTTGAAGAACCGCAACAGGTTGCTTTTGGCATCCGACATCTTGATTGGCTTTGAAAAAAAATGGCTTAATTTTGTTTAATATTTAGTTAAATATACCTTAGTGTGTGTGTCATTATAGTTGTGCTTATATTACATAAAAAATTGGCCTTTATGTTAGCTGTTATACCTACTCGTGCACCGATGCACTAAGGGTTTCGTACCAACTACTTTTCAATTTATATGTATGTTCATCTGCACACCTAATTATCTCCAACAACGAAATAAGTTATGTATTAAATTTACTAATAAACAACACACGAGTATTATATATTATACACGAATAAATAATAAATATAAATAGGGACAAATCTAAAAATTGATTTGGCCCCATATCCTAGGAATATATTTTATAACAATATACATTTTATACATAGACAAACAACTAAAAACCAGGTCCGTCATAACTTAGAAAAAGACTTTAAAATAATAAATAAATAAAATCACTCACCACAAATCCTGGCAACCAACACAAAAAAGAAATAAAATAAAATAAAATTCTACTTTCGAATTGTTCAAGCCGTGATGCCACGGCTCGAGTGTGCCAAAGCTGCCGCTTCCCGCCTTTTTATTCGAAGTCCTGTGGGGCGGTGTGCACATTTACAAAATTATGTCCTGTGTTTGACTGGACTGTTTCAAATCGCACTGAAATTGGCTTAACACTGCCAAGTCTAAATATTTGTTTTATATAAAAAATTACAAACCAAATCTTAATAAAAAATTAGATCTTCACAGGGAATATTAGGGACAGTATCCCGTCTTTATTTCTTACAGGGCAGACAGAGCCAAAGGTCTTGAAACTCAAAGGCCACGCTTAGCTAATGATGGGCTTATGGGTGGAATGAAGATGCAGATAAGGCTACAGGTTGCACGCCAATCTTCTCTCTTTCCATAAAGAATGCTTTGTTTTAATTCCTTTTTAGTTTTTTAACGATCTCCGTGAAGGTAATGGTTAACGTGTCTGACCGCTACTCAAATAGATCCCGGTTTCAATCCCAGGTCGTAATAACTCGAACTGATAATATTTCTAGCTTTTACGCCAAGAAATAAATTTTTTCTTAAATTGGGCTGTATGTAAACTGTTTGAAAAAGTCCAACAGACGTCGGGCCAGTAGTATGTGGTGCGACTCTGCGGTTTGTTATCAAAAGATAGGGTGCTAACGTTCTCACGATTGTTTTTGGCCAGTGATAAAGAAATCAAAATGTTTTATGTTTATAGGTATTAATTTTACATACTAGCTGTCGCCCGCGAATTCTTTCGCTGCTTATCTTACCAAATATACCCTATTTCCAACTTTGAGGGGTCATTAGTTTTGGAAAAGTCTTAATTATGAAATTTATTCAAATCGGTTCAACCATGAAAGTAAAATTTTAGTCCGCTAGTCCTCTCTAGTCTCATTCACGTACTCTAAAATATACGAGTGATTATTATCGATCTATAGGTACATATAATAAAACTGTAACTGAGCTGTCTGTACATGGAAGATTTGGGACTGTAAGAACCAAGAATAGCTTTTGAGAATTTTTTCTGGCAGTATGTTTGTACACGCATTAAGCAAAAACGACTGGATAGAATTGGATGCGGTTTTCATAGTTATACTTGTACTGTTGTAAAAGGCGATGGTTTCATCTTGATACGCTGCGCCGCTTAGAACGCACCTGAGATATTGACAATAGCAGCGGGGACGACGAAGAGCGACGTCGTGGGCATAAGAAAGTCTAGACCTTAATGCCGAATCTTATAATTTTTGATCCAGTCAGGTTATGATGGAAAATTATGTTGTAGTCCCATGGGATTAAGATTAGCTGTGAATCCTATTGGAGTTCCTAATGGAAGGAGGGTTATATCCTATACTGATGGCTTAATTTTTTGGTGGTGAAAACAACATATACAAAGATTCCTCTCTAAATCCTTCCTCGATTTAACACCAAAAAAATTAACGTATTAAATGTTTTATAGACATTAATACAAAACGGAACACACTTGGCCCTATGATTTATGAAAGATACCTATAGGCTTCAGCATTTAATGGTGTGTGGTGGGAACTACATCTACAATACAAAAGACATTCCTTGGTTCGTAAGAAAGTTTAATAATAATAATATGTAATAGAAGTATTGAAAATATCTCCTGTGTATGTATTAACAAAGAAAAATTAAAAACAAACAATTTAGATAAGTACAATATAGCTCATGCTATTCTAGGTAAATCTAGGAATAAAACTCTACATTACAACTAAAATTTTTTTAATTTAAATACACTAGATGTGAATGTTATATAGAGTTGACTTAATGGAATCTTAGCTAACATAGTACAAACAGTGCAGTGTGTTGGCGCACAGAAATGACCAGCATTAAATAAGGGCTTCACATCACTGACACCGGCGCGGGAGAGTCCGGAATGTGTCCGCATGGTGTCCCAGTTCTATGTCCATTGCTGTGTTTTGGTACTATGTCCATTGCTAACAACAAAAAATTTAGAGAGCGAGGGGAAGGGGGATCTTAGCCGCTCTTAAACAGCAGGATGGCGACCTGCCCCAGGTAGAAGTAGATGAAGTGGCGCGTCTCGTGTGTCACATACGAACCAAAGTTTCGACCAACAATGCAGTGCCACGTTGGATTGTACTTCTTATCAAACTCCTTCTTAATAAATGCAGCAATGTCCTGGAATTACAACATTTTAGGTTTTAATAAGAATGTTCTACACCTATCCCAACACTTACGCATACACATTAAAATAAGAAATCTGTCTACAACACAAAATTGTACTGAAAAATATAAACCAACAAATTCTTTTGCCATGTTTATGATATGAAAAAACAATAGCTGTTGTACTACATCTGCAGACTGAAAAGGTGCCTTTATGTGAAGAAAGAAAAATAAAATTACCTTTTCTATGTTAAACTTTTCAAGAGCTTGCGTTGCGCAGTCCACAGCATCCTGCTGCATCTCCTCGCTCATGTCAGCATTCTTGATCACCGCCTTGCGGTCACACATCTTGTCTGCTTTATTTCTGAAATTGTCAAACGATTTATATCAGGAGAAATAAACCACTTGGAAAATTATCATCTCAAATTGAGTATTTTGCTAGGATTAGATAAGAAATATTTGTATTATGCGATAACCGAGGCGTGAAAGGTTGCACGCGTTGGAACATTTCAGCATTCCCGCACATCATTGATTGTTTATATTCAATACGCGACGCTAAAAATAACCTCCAGTAAAGGTCAGCGCAATCTTCAGCGCGCCCTTTATTAATTTAACCATTTAAACCTTAAATTGCCAATTTCCTTAAATATTCTAGAATACCTAGTTTCCGAAGCGGTCTGATTAAACTTTTTAGTACTAATTCGAACAGTAGCAGTAGCGGAGAGACCCGTCATCAAAATATAAAGGAAAACTGCAGAAACTGGCCAGATAATTCTACTAAACACCATAAAAAGATAAACTAATCCATCATTCCGCAGGTTATCACTATGGAAACAAGAAAAGATAATCAATAGGACCATTTACTGCACATTTTGAGGGATACAATTTAATTTATGAGGCCGCCTGTCGAGTACCAAACATCATATATTACGATTTACTAAAAACTAAGTAAAATTTACTAATTCCCAAAGACAATCAATAATCCCTGAATTATTTAAATCACATTTTTAAATAAAATACTCACTTCGCTTCAAGTTAAAATGAACAAAATTCACGTAAAGATTTTGATACCGGAGATTCTTGACTACTTTCTAGAGGATTCTTTCACAAGCTTCTTTCAGCAAAACTGTCTTCAATTTGCGGTAGAGGGCGTTCTAAATTTAAATTATGAAAAAAAATAAAGGTGCGTTCTAGTATTGACATTTTTTGTCACCAGTATTAATTGTATCATGTCATAAATAAAACGGTTTTACATTATACGTGTTTCTAAATAATATTATATATACAAAAAATATATATTTATTATACATTGGGTGGCTGACAGTAAAGCTAACAAAAAATATCAACATGAGATTATTACGTTCTAATTTAGAATCTTTTTATAAGTATAGATTTCTTAACTTCTTCAGCACTTGCAAGAATGCTCTCGTGTTCGTAATTTTAGAATTTACTCGATTTCTTTTCAATTTATAAATCATCAAAAAAATCTGTCTGTTGTTATGTTTGCAAAATTATATTTTCTAAGCTTATGAATCAAACGACAAAATAAACTGATTTATTCGTTTGACATAATTATGAAAAATACGCATATCAGTGAGTAAAATCGATTAACTTCTATCTACCATAAACATTATAGAATTTAAAAAATATTGAAGTTTCCTCTTCCTACGCATACAAATGTCCCGAATAGGGATGGCGATTCTTTCCGAAAAGAATTGATTTTTAAATCGATTCGAATCGAAGCCTAATAAATCGATCCACAAAAAAATCGAGGTGAAAAGAATCGATTTTGCAAATTCAGTTTTTGCATAATGAGTCTATGTTTTTTAAACAAATACAAACCCATTTTTTTTTAAATATAGACTTGAGTGCGTTTGACCTCAATCTCACCTGATGGAAAGCGACGATGAAGTCTAAGGTGGAGCACGCCAACTCAAGTAATGCCTATTCACTCTTGCCTTAAAAATCCCCATATTAAATGAATTCGGAAACAACGACGCAGGGAGGGCATTCCATTCCTTAGCGGTTCGCAAAATAAATGAATTAAAATTTACTAATACTATTTACTAATTTACTAATTAAAGAGTTTTTACTACTAAATCAAAGTAACAAGTATTAAAAAATATATTAATTTCAGTTAGATAGGTACATTNNAGAATAACAATCTGTCTAATCTGCGCGGATCCAACCGAGATCGATTTAAAAAATTAATTTTTGGCATCCAAAAAATCGATTCTCCCATTAATCGAACTCATATAGATTAATGGGAGAACTAGGCATGCCTAGTCCCGAACAAATGTCAGTCAGTTCAGTCGCCATATTTGATTAATTATTTCGTACTAAAAAGTGCCGGAGGGAATGACCGCTAAAATATAATAGAAAACATTTATTTTTCATTTAAAGGACTACATAAAGAATAATAATGTCAGGTGGAAGTGGCGGCAACAGAAATGAATGCAGAATTTACGTCGGTAATTTGCCCCCAGACATCAGATCAAGGGACATCCAGGACTTGTTTTACAAATTTGGCAAAGTTACATTCGTGGACTTAAAAAATAGGAAAGGACCCCCATTTGCTTTCGTCGAATTTGAGGATCCTAGGTATGTAATTCTAAGTGTGTTTATTGATAACCTGATTAGCGTGCTGGTATCCACGTATAGATTTTCGGCGTCGGTTCGCCTTCAAACTGTAGGCGTTGACTTGATATGCATACTTGCTTACCAATATGCATTTTATATTTTATACCATTTTCGTATTTAGAATTCTCAACAAATATTAGTATTTATATTGGTAGGTAGGATAATAAAAGCTTAGAATTATTGTAAATCTTTAATTGTATATATTGTATATAGGTATATAAAGAAAACCAAAAAGCACTGATTCGCTTATCACAAAATCTCAGATATTATAACTGCTAGGGGTCTTATATTCTACATCACTGTTCCTTCTAGGATGTAGGTGTTTGCTTAGACAGGTTTATGCAAATACCCACAGAATAGGGAACTATAGGATGCGAGCATATTTGCGGGGAAAAGCTAGTGATATTACACATGATCATACATAAACATATGTATGTTACTTACTTTATCATAATTCTTACATGATTTCCCAATTATTATATATATATGTAAGTGACTTCACAGTTTGCCTATTAGCATAATTGGTGATAAATGTTAATCAGTTTGCTGTATCAATAGACATTTGTTTCACAACCTTTTAGGTCAGACAATTTCTTTATTCAATACAATGCAATTTGAAGGTTTTATTTGAATGAGGAACAGAATATTGGAGCTCTGAACTACTGAACAGTTAATTCTTTCTTTTAAAAAATTAATCCCAGTATAGTAGATGAGATTGAAGTAGTGAATGGGATGTTATTCAATTCACTTCTGAAAAATGCAAGTTTTTGTTAGTTTCTATCACATTACCAATGTATTTTCTTATTTGTTATTTGAAAGTTGTTAAAAGAGAAATGTTTAAAATTCAGAACAAGGCTAATTGGAATGCTGATAAACAGCTACACAAATAATGATAAAAAGCTGAATATGTCTACTTATCTTTAACAACACTCTTTGTTTGTGTGTGTGTCTAGTACAAAGTGATTAATACCTATTTTAATGTATGAATTGTTTTGTACTAGATTTTCTCTTGAAGACATTTCTTTTAATGTTCTTCATATACATACAAGTTTGATATTATGTGGGAGGTAACATAAAATTGAATTTGATTCAAGATTTTATAAAAACTATTAAGTAATTAGTGGCAAAAAGATGTTTTGTAAATAAAAGTTGTTAAAACCTAGCAGTATAATAACATGGATTTTGGTGTAGGTAGTAGTCATGCTTTTAGATAGAGGCAGTTGAAAATTTGATAGTTTGTCTTTCTGAGACAATGACACTTATGATGCCTTTTTAAAATTAAAACATACAAATATTTGGTGAGCCATAATTTCCTGGTTTAGTAATGGAACCATAAAGAGATCATTTTCAGACCAGTTTATTTTGTTGAATGTGAAATATTTACTATGGTCTCGAGAGTCTTTAACTACTGCTTTGAAATATCTGCAAAATGATCGATTCTGAAACATGGATGGAATTCTATCGTTAGCGGTTCACAAAACGGAGGAGGCGTCTCGCGAAAAGATACGGACGGAATTCCAGTCCCCGCTTGACGCTCATCGGCATTGATCTATAGAGACGCAGACGACGCCGTGCGCGCCAGGGACGGCTACGACTACGACGGGTACCGGCTGCGCGTGGAGTTCCCGCGCGGGGGCGGCGGCGGCGGCGCGCGCGGGCGCGGCGGCGCGGAGCGCTTCGGCGCGCGCGCGGCCGCGCGCGGCCCGCCCGCGCGCCGCTCCGAGTACCGCGTGCTGGTCACGGGCCTGCCGCCCTCCGGCTCCTGGCAGGACCTCAAGGACCACATGCGCGAGGCGGGCGACGTCTGCTTCGCAGACACCTTCAAGGACGGCACCGGCGTCGTCGAATTCCTGAGGCACGAGGACATGAAGTACGCGGTCAAGAAGCTCGACGACTCGAGGTTCAGGAGTCACGAGGTGAGGATTAATGTCCATTCACACAGACGTTGTTATTTTTACTTCTTCTGTTATGCAGAATGCTTATGAACAAGCCTAGCGCGCTTAGCAGAGTAGTTGACCGGCTGCCCCTAATGGCTTGCTCTTTAGTGTAAAAAGTGCTCTCCGCGTCGGTCTGTATGAACAAACGCTTATATTATTCAAGATATTCAATTTGTTTAAAATTCGTATACAAATATAAACTCTATATCCGGTACACTTTGCAGTGATACTATGTGATAGTCTAGTGTTAAGATTTGAACTTCAAATTCAATTCAATTTTGTAAAACAGTTTTTTGACAATGTGAATATCACAAATCTGTTTTATTTTTGATAATATTTGCATCCAAAGTAGTAAATATTCAAAATCAATTTCTTCCTATCTAAATTTTTCAACTTGCCATGAAAAATTATGAAACAAAAATGTGTTTGACCAAAATCTATCAAGTAGTTTATTGATAATTTATATTATAAACTATTTCAAAATCTGTCAATGTTGATTGTTTATATTATAATGGTACACGATCGACTCGCACTTGGCCGTTTATTAATGAGTACATTGATATAAATTAAAATACATCTTTCTTTTTTTTATGTTTACAGGGTGAGGTTTCATACATCCGTGTGAAAGAAGATTATGGCGGCGGAGGCGGTGGCGGTGATAGGTAAGACGCATTTTATTTATATTTGCAGTGTGTAGTTTTATAGTAACTAGTTCATACTATTATTATAAAGAGAAAGGCTAGATTTTGTAAGAATAAACTCAAAAACTATTGTACCGAATTTAATGAAATTTTCCACAGTTAAGATTAGATGAGGTGTATCGTAAATGGGGATTTGATTGGACAGGTTTACAAAAAATCCCCATTGGTGGTAGGGTAGAAATGGGAATTGTAGAAAAAGTTATAAATCTTCATCACACAAATAAATAAAATTGGAGTGTCTGTCTGTAATTTCAAAATAATTGCATTTTTCAAATTGCACAGTAGTATCCGTTTCCAATACCAAAACGATTTTTTTTAGAATTTTTGTCTGTCTGTCTGTTTGTCCAGGGTAA
>JADGIL010011654.1:0-10022 GCA_020352625.1 Cactoblastis cactorum | reverse complement strand
AAATACACATCAATTTATACCTACTATATAATAATAGGTTTAGTTACAGGTGGAACTTGGATGAGGAAAGCTTAGTATAGAAGAATAGCGTACTGGAAGAGAGGCCTATGTTCAGCAATGGGCGGAGAAGGGCTGAAATAATGATGATGATGATATAATAATATAACTTTTTGGATCTTGTAATTTAGAATAGAGTAAGAATTAATTTACTTCTGATAATATGGCACATCACAATTTAACCATGACCCTACATTAGGCAAAGCCTGTCTCGTAGTAGTCAAAACAATTAGAATATACGTTATAAACAATTAGAGTGTCCACCTCCGTGGTTTAACGGTATGTATTTCACCGATACTCAGGAGGTCCCGGGTTCGATCCCCGGTCAGGCCATGATGGAAGATGATCTTTTTCTGATTCGCCTGGGTCTTGGATGTTTATCTATATATGTATTTATTATAAAATATGGTATCGTTGAGTTAGTACCCATAGTACAAGTTTCGAACTTAGTTTGGGGCTAACTCAATTTGTGTGATTTGTCCGTATATATTTATTTATTATACAATACAACAGACAATACAATACATTATACAATATAATTTATTATTATTTTATTTTTTATTACTATTATTTTATTACAATATATTACATTACTAGCTGATCCGACGAACTTCGTACGAAATAAATCATTTCATTTAGAGATATCTGTAAAGCCAATCGCAAAATAAAGCGTTTCTTATTGCGATGTAAAAAAAAACAGTTTATTTTTTATGGAAGAACGTTATTTGGCAGCTCCTTTTTATTGAATGGATTGTAAAAAAAAGTAAGAACACCGATCTTCGCCTTGAAAATACAATGATACAATCTATCTTCTTTTCTATCTCTGTAATAACCACATAAGAGTAAAAGCAAGTACTAATATATTAATAGATAATTTTCAAAAAAAAATATTAATAGTTAATTTTCAAAAAAATAAATAAATCAATGTTACTTTTAGTCATTCGGAGATCTACTGACTATCAAACAATGAAGATTAAATAGAAACACTTAAACAAAATAAATATATAGGGTTATCACGTACATATATTAGATTACCACATATATAAGCTTGAGTTAGCCCCAAAATAAGTTCCTCTACCAAGAAAAAATTGTACTGACACAGATCTAACATAGTTTAAATCATACTACGTCATATTAAATTATTTATTTTAGATAAATATGGTCATCATTATTATTTTATTTGATTTTATTATTTCACTAGCTAATGCCCGCGACTTCATCCGACCAATGGATACTACAATATCTTGTCAGCCCCTTGCTCGGTTACAATAAATTATATCCCTCGGGAACCGTAAAATTTTCCGGGATAAATAGTATGCTATCTTTTAATATCAGTCATAATCCATCGCTGTGCCAAATTTCATCCAGATCCGTTCCGCTTTTGTTTGATGCGCGTACAAACATACAGACAGACAGACAGACAAAAATTACAAAAACAATCGTTTTGGCTTCTATAGGTCCTATAAAGAGCCCCTATACCTATATATGTTTTTCTTAAATATCTCCCATGTACAGACATAGCTCAGTTACAATTTTATTATATGTATAGATTATTGTTTGTCCATCTTTCACGTCAAAATGGACCAACGGTTACTGTGTTTTTATTTATTTATTTGAAAATAGTTGAAAGGCTACTACTATAGGCTACATTTTGTCTGTTTATATTCCTGTAATGCAATCAATCTGAAATTGTATCACTCAAAGGTTTTTTTTGTAAAATTTAAAAGCACCATTGTGACCTACATACAGCCTTTTGTCTTTTTAATCTGTGCAGTGCGGGCTGGATTTACAGCAACGCGATATTCGGGTTGGCATTCGGCCAATCAAAAGCGCGTGTAAGAACACAAGTATTATTACAAGAAAGAACTATAAAACCTCATTTTTTATGATTCATAACTCAACAAGGAATATTTTTACGATTGAATTTGACGTCCTTCAGTCTGTCTGTCCGCAACGTTAAAAATAAATTAGGAATGGGAATTTGTGTTTGTTATATAATAACCAAGATGTTATAACCTAACCCCGTAAGGAAAAAGGACGTGATATTTGACTACTTCCGTGGTATAACGGTTAATATATCTGACCGCTGCTCAGGAGGTCCCGGGTTCGCCCCTCGCCCCGGTCAGGTCATGATGGAAAAAGACGTTTTTATGTTTATTTATATGTGTATTTATTATAAAATATAGTATCATTGAATTAGTATCCCATAACACAAGTTTCGAACTTACTTTGGGGTTAACTCAATCTGTGTGATTTGTATATATTTATATTTATTTATGTATTAAGAATAAGTAACAAATGTGTCCAATGTGTGGTCAAGCTAACTGCTCGTTCTTTCACATCGTTTTCTACTTTTGCGAAGGTTTGATTAATGACTTCTTTGACGTAGAAATGGCTACCTACATATACTACATATTTTCCAGACTAATGGTAATCTATCTCGTAAAGAAGGAAGACCTAATATAAAGCCAGACTAAACGATCGATCATGGATATCTTTAAGCCACTCCGTCTAACATTAAACGCAGAAAGCGCTTACATCAAAAGGGATTTAAAAATATAACAAGAATAATACTTTTTAAATGCTTTAGCTATTATTTTATCTAGGATAGTTTATTTTAAAAATTGATTTGAAAACGAATATAGTTATTAAAATAACTAACTAAATATGTCTTGGTTACTTCCAATAATCATTTAATTAACTCATTAAAAAATAAAAATAAAAAATTTTAATTTTGCATGTCATTCGATCTAAAGACTGGTTGAAATGTTTGATTCTGTTTGACTTAAGAGATTAATGTCCAAACCATCTATTTTTATATATTGTCATAAAAAATACATAAGTTTTGCTCGCAATACATAGAATGACACGGTTCTTTCGCTTTATGAAAAAATTGCAATTTTTTATTTTCGTGGTATCAAAACTTTAGCGACGAAATTAAAAAAATAAAGCAACTCAATACATAGAAACCATATAATTGTATACTTAAATAGAATAATATTACTACTATATACAAAAACAAACGGATTCTGCCTTAAAGCTAGAATGTTACTTGTTTGAAATAATTAAAATAATCTATTAACGGCATTACTCACGTTAATTTTTTTAGTCAGTTTCGGCCTATTCAGAAGGCCATCTTCAGGGCGAGTAATAGACGCGTCGCGACGTTCCTAGTTCTCGCTTTCTAGTACTAGTTTTAATTAGATAGTCGTTAGCAGTATTCAATCCGGTCTTAGCAATGAGTTCATTGTTTCATGGTTCAGGATTAACAGTTAATTGTTATTCGAAATCTGCCAAGTTTATGACCAAATCTGCCAAGTTTATGGCCATATTTAATTGTAATGGATGTAGATGATTCAAATGAAAGTTTACTTCGTACTTATAGTACATTTATTACACATCAAATGGAAGAAAGTTTTAGAAATGTTTTGTGAACATCATAATTTTTTATTTTATATTCTTTTCTTTTTATATATCTAGGCAAAAACAAATTCTTGTAGCTTTTGAAGTGTTTTTTACCTGTAATAATGATAAGTGTGATTTTTCCATTTATCTTTTAAATTGTATCATTACTATTATTATTATTTTCTATTTAAGGGTTAATACTATGCTGTTCAACGTTGAACAAAGCCGGTCACAATCAAATATTCAATCTTTCTTTCTAACTTCATAATGGACTGTCGCCTTTGCTTATAAAACATGTTAATTACATCTTCATTCTACAGAATAAAGGTTTTAAAATTCATAAGGATTTAATTACTTTGAACTTACTTCAGACCACAAGGTCGAAATTTGATCGTTTTAACCTTCATCATAGTAATAGACATTCCCCAGTGAAACAATCGAAAGCAGTAATATTTTTAATGTAGCTAACAAATCATAAATTTATCAATAAACACAATAATGCTTATTAAATTTTGATACACGGACAGCACGAGAAACGGCACCCCAATACCGAGTCCTTCATGTTAGTTGTAAAATACCAAAGGACGATTAATTTAAAGTTCATGTTTTACAGCGTAAATTTTAATATAATTCGTGGCTACATTTATAAAGGTACTAGCATTTTTTCCCATTATTCCCGATCCCGTGGGAATTTCGTAAATCCTGTCTTAGAAGCACCTACACCCTAAAAGGAACCTTGGAGCCGCCATGCAAAATTTGAGACCATTTATCCATCTTCAAAAGATCGATCGGATCACTAGTTGCTTATAAATAACATTAAATGGGCAGATTTCAACTAGTCTCGTTAATTTGACATGGTTTCAACTTGCACACATTAAGACTTATTTTCTAATACACAATTCTGGAAATGAAATTTTGTTGAAATATGTAATCATAGTTTACTTAATCTTAACAGTTACTTAATCATTATGTAACAAACTGTAAACCTAAAGTTTTCNNCTTGTGTGACAGGTTGTCTCAACCAATTTCAAGCACCAGTCTTCACGAAATCCATTGTTTAATTTGCAAGCAATCGTGCATGTTTGTATTTGTAATTTTGTGAAGAAAATAAAGAAACTTATTATAGTAGTTGTCGTCATTATTGAAGGGAATACGATATTGTGTTTTATGTCAGAGGGAGGCAAACGAGCAGGTGGGTCACGAGATGTTAAGTGATCACCGCCGCCCATAGACCACTGCAACACCCGCGCGGTTACAGAAGCGTTGCCGGCCTGTAAAAATCTCTGCCCTCTCCATTTGGGGAGGACGGAGAAGTTAGCCGCCATTCAGGCGTCTGTTTTCTTTGGGAGTGTGATACTTCCCCGGACGAGCCGGCCCATTCATGCTGCAGGCTAACAAGGCAAGCAGCAAGCTCCATACCTCTACAAGTAGTGGCTCCATACCACAATGTTTAATTTTTTTGTTTAGAACTGTGAATCTAGTTCCTTATTGTTGAAGAACAAAGTCTATAAAATCGATAAAAAGTCTTACTTCATTGTTTTCGCATCGTATTCTACTGAATTCCTCGCGACAAGGCCAAATAAGGAAAATATTGAAGAAAATGGGGAAAAACGAGTGCCAAAATATAATAACAGATTTTTGCGACGTATCCGCTATAATAAGTATTGATCTCGGTTATTACAGAAGCTTTGTGCGTGAAAAAACTGAGTAACCACTTACTAGTTGCAGCTCCTGGTTACGCTTCATTGAGGAATTTGAAATATGCAAAAATTTATTACGTATTATAACCTTTTTTATTTTAAATATTGCGTATTAAAGTTACTATCTTTGTTTAAAGATTTTATCCTTTTTTACTTTTACTACCTGGTACTTTCAGTACCTGGGCGACCGAGCTCCGCTCGGTTATTTTTATGACATCAGAATCTGTATGAAATAAACTAATAATCACACTTTTAATGTTATATTTAAAAATAAATAACTACGAAAAAATAATTTGCTTTTTCAAACACAAAAACAAAGAAAACTGTATATAATTGGGAATCGAACCCAGAACGCTGCCCGACGTGATAGTGGCAAGCACGCTGACCACTGGACCAATAATTCCGCTTACCCTGTGCCCAAATTATCATACATAGATATCATTATAGGATTACTAGTTTAATTTTTTATAATGTATAACAGCTTAAAATATGACACGAAATATTATAGTGTCTGAAAAGTGATTACATGTTTAGATAAACATCTATATATTTTTATGGTATTTTTTTGGAACAGCTGAATGTATAGAGTTAATATTATCATATTTAAATAGTAATTTTTAATCTCAAGCCAAAGATGTGATAGGTTTTCTGTAAAATATATCACAAAACTGTATAATGTACAGGTAATGGATTAGTACGTGTTCGCTTCGCTACTTTAGGAAAAGCACAGCTTTGTAAGGGCTTACGATTTCTTTTTTCGTTCGTCGGTCAATTTGTATTATTAGAAAATATTCTAAACATATATATTATGTCTAGAATGAATAAGTATTTTAATAATTGCTATGTTACAGCCCAAATCTAAAGTGCTAGATTTTCTGTAAAGCAGGAGTGGTGCTCGCTTCGCTCGCATAATACGCAAAACATTCAAAAAAATGTGCTATTTGTAAAATCTACTACATTATTGTAATTCTTAAGCAATTTAAGTTATAGTGAAATATATAACATACCAGAAGTTACGAAAAGTTACGAAAGAATAATTATTCTGAACAGAAAAATCTATAGAGCTATCGGGAACAAGAAAACTATTGTCACATATTTTTATATACACACAAAAATATATGTGACACATCAATGAGTCATTTCGTCTAAAACTAATCTTCAAGACACCAATAAAGGAAAACTTACCGTGTCATTTCGACGTGCAAAGGGCTGAAGGTACAACTAGCCGGGCTTATGCCAAGCGGTATCGAACCTTATTCCCTTATGCCACATGTGTTGATTCCGTACGTCACTGGCGACACTAACACTTTTAACATTGATAATTGTGTGTAATTATATGTAATTGTCGTCTAATGCGGTACTGCTCGGGCGGGGAACGCGGGCGCGGCTGCCCCTAACTGATTTTGACTGCGACGGAGTTTACGTAGTGATGGGACACGTGCATACGATAGAGTATCAGTAGAGAAACGTTTATGTGTATACAAAATACCAAGTAATCAATTAAAGTAACAAAATTAAATCAAAATATTTCATATTAAATATAATCGTTTAGAGATAAATTCTAATAATGGCAGTACAAAATAAAACTACAAGATAATTTTAAAGATACAACTAGCAATTACTGCGTCGTATTTTTTACTTTCTCATTCTGATAGAACAAAAAATATAAGCCAGATATATTTAGCATTTCTGTAAAGGTTCCATAGAATTTAATCTATTTTTATCGATACACATTAACTTCATTACAATTACCTCAACAACTCTATGAATAAACATAGTTTAATAAGTATATAGATTAATATATACATATGTATACAAACATGAGGAAGAGAAGTATAAAAAAATTGATATCATGTAATATTCAATAAAATAACCAGTTTGATAATCGATACAGTAAGAACTTTCCATCCCTAATCCATTTTCGCGCATGCGTGTCAAGTAGCAGTCAGAAGCTAAAGTTTCAGAGGGTAAATAATGCACGTTATTGTTTTCTGTCATGCATACTAGATGGCGTTGTTATTTTTTCATTCGATCGAAAACTTTTCACAAGTGAATAATTAAAGGAAATAATTAGCTGAAATTTAATTTTGTGAAGCGCATCATTCTGGAAATTTCCGAGGGAACAAATCAATGGAAATCAGCACATGAATTTAATTTTGATGTCGCCAATGTTGTAACGATAGAACCTACATATTTACTAAACTTCTATACATTTATCGTAGTGCTATGAGCCTGCTGCATGCTCTTTTTAGCCTGTAGCATGAATGGGCCTGCTCGTCAGAGTGGAGTACTACACTCCCACAGAAGACCGACGCCTGAATGGCGGCTATCAGCCGCCATGCTCCGCCCGGTGAGTGGGAGAGCCGAAGGCCCAACTTCCGCGCCCTACATACTTACATAAAAAAAAAACATTTCATGTCCGTGGTTTTACTTCGTTTCCCCTTATTTTAATAATATAAATTTTGTTATTGTTCTTTTTTTTACAATTTTGGCCTCAAAGGCAAAACTACATAGACAAAAATAAAAATAATATCTTTGCTATCCAGCTTTTAGTAGCCCGTCATTTGAAAAAGTTTCCATTGTACATTCCCACTCTGAATCCATTCGTTTCAAAGCTTTACTGCGACAATACACGAACTCATGGTCATTTGTGAAATAGCATGAGCTAAAATGTGCATTCCTCTGTCGCTTTGGTGACAGTACGGATACAGTTTCATGTCTTCATCCCTTACGGGGTTGACAGAGTCAAGGGTCGTGAAACTTGAAAGCCACAATTAGGAAATTGGTAGACTAATTGGTGGAATGGAGACTCAGAAATATTGACAGTTTTTTAGCACGTGACATAAGTTAAGTACATATTATACACTTGAGATCTATCTCTCACTAGAGATCTCAAGCTAAAGCCAGCGACTTTGTCCGCGCGTAAATATTATTATCAATATTTCGGGTTCTAAGTGGCGTATCAAGATAAACTAACGCTATATTTTAAGTTATACCTTCTGCAATACAACTATGAAAACCACATCAAAATCCATTTAATAGATCTTGTGTGATGCGCGTACATACGGACAAAAATTCTAAAATAGATCGTTTTGCCTTAAAATATATTCAACGATGCAACTGTAAAAACCGCATCAAATACAATTCTTTTAGTTTTTTCGTAATGTATCTATATAATTCATCATTTTAAAGTTTTATGGACAAAATGGAGCCAAGATACTTTCTCACATTTTCGGGAGCACAGCATCTTCCAAGACATAATAGCCGTCGTATCGATTTGTACATTTTGGCCTGCTATCAACTTAAACACTTTTATATACAAACCAATAGGAACTTTATATTCAAATTCATTAGGTTTCATTTAGGTTGACCAGGGAAGAGATCATTACGTAATTGAATTTAAGGAAGTAAGTCTTTGAGCAAATATGTCATAATGTACACAATAATGAACGCTTATTACATGTAGTTGACAGAATTATTCTAATTTTGCATTCTATGTGAGGTCATATTTGAGTGTTACATCAAACTGTTTATTTGAGAGCTACATTATAATGAAAATCTTATAAGCAGCCTGCTGCATGCTTTCTTAGCCTGCAGCTTGAATAGGCCGACTAGTCCGAAACAATACCACACTCCCATAAAAGACCGATGCCTGAATGGCAGCTATCAGCCGCCGTGCTCCATCACCATTACACATTATCACCATTTTATACAACGACAACATTTAAATTGAATAAGAAGTTACATAAAACTCAGCGACATTACCCTCGTTTTCGCTTATTTATGTAAAAATAGAAAATTACATCAGTTCACCTTTCGTGCTAATAATTTACAGTTGACCGCTGCCATCGGGGGCACGTGTTTAGTTCCCGCTCTATTTAACCCCACTAATAATAAAACTGCAATTTAGCCGACTTGCACTGATAATAGAGGTATTATACTTCGATTTTTTACTAGTGACTTGA
The DNA here is from genome assembly GCA_020352625.1 of Cactoblastis cactorum. Lineage (NCBI taxonomy): Eukaryota > Metazoa > Arthropoda > Insecta > Lepidoptera > Pyralidae > Cactoblastis > Cactoblastis cactorum. The sequence goes on along the minus strand of JADGIL010011654.1, from coordinate 895 downwards.
GTACGACTTCAATCCAGCCTGGTGGGAAAGGAATGAAGCAATGAAGTGAAAGGTTTTTGTAGTGGTATGAGCCTGTTGCATGCGTTGCAACTAGTAAATTCTAAATGGTATAATATACTAATTGCTTATTACTTATTATTAGGATTTAGAAAAAAGCTATACGACACTGAAAATTTTTCACAGAGACATCCTACTTATTTATAAAAAGTTTGTTATAGTAATTGTTTCAACAATAAATATTAGTTTGCACTGTTTACTACAGATGGCGGTAAATTGCGTAACATGTAACACCGGAAAAAGGTCTCTTTTCTTAAAAAACAACGGATATTACAGAGATGGCGCTAGGTTTTGTATTTGTATCAATGTGAAAAAAAATTGTTTTTCTCGGTAAGACCTTTTAATACAACTGTAAATTAAGCGGTGTAATGTTTTAGTCATGAGGTTCAATCTGTAAATAGTGGCATTATAACGAGACATCTATACATATAATAAAATTGTAACTGAGCTATGTCTGTACATGAGAGATATTATAGAAACAAAAAGGCTCTTTATAGAACCTCTAAAAGCCAAAGCGATTGTGTTTAGAATTTTTGTCTGTATGTTAGTACGTGCATCACACAAAAATTACCGAACAGATATGGATGAAATTTGGCACAGCGACGGACTATGACCTAGATTAAAAGACAGGTATCTTTTTATTCCTTAAAAATGTACGGTTCCAGAGGGATATAATTTATTGTAACCGAGCAATGAGCTGACAAGATATTATAGTATCCATTGATCGGACGAAGTCGCGGGCATTAGTAAGTAATAAATTACAAAGTTACAGTCAACGTTTTACTAAAAAATATATATTTTTGTAACTAACTTCATCTGAAACATAATTAACTACTTC
>JADGIL010011636.1:0-26952 GCA_020352625.1 Cactoblastis cactorum | reverse complement strand
GTGATTTGTCCCTATATATTATTTTGTGACTAAGATTTTGTACAGACAACTTTTAAATGTGGTTATTTTTTAAATCAAGTAAACTAATGATAATTTTATGTGCATTTACATACATAAATACATAATAGAAAAAGGCGTGTTCGCCTTTTTCTCATAGGGGTAGGTTTTTGTGTGAATTTAAATGTAAATTTTAATTTAAATGTATATAAATTGTCTATATAAATAGACGATTAATACTTATGAACATAAATTTCGAATAAGCCACAATTTATTTTTATTTACCCACAAAATAACCTGTAATATAACTGCGGTTCATTTTTCTACGTAATATATACATTTATTATTCTCATATGAAAATGAATAAATTCCCCTCGACCATGAACCTAATCTTGTACACGTAAACCCTCCCTTGATCATCGTTTGCGGCAAAATAAATTGATATTTACAACTTTTTTCGGTTGCAATGAAGTTGCGTACTTATCAGCTTAAAGCTATAAGTTGTGCTTTCCGTACAGCATATCCCCACTAAAGGGGAGGCCGGGGCTAAATCGTTATGGAAGTTATTAGCGCTGTATCCGCTTCCCCATTCTCCCTCAATGAATTTTGAAAATTTCATTAAGGAAATAGCTATAGATGGGAAAATTAGCTGTTCTTTATTTGGCGCTTGGTTTTTGTCATTTTCTTATTATTGTATTTAATAGTGTGTATTACTACAAACTAGCTGATTTCCCGAGACTTTACTCACAAGAAATTTAATACACCAATTAGTATCGAAGTATCCGTGTTAAATATTTGTCTTTACATAAATTAAGAGATTTCAATTTATAGAATAAAAAATCTTATACGAATTAAGAATATTACCAACTTTTGAAGCTGTTTCAAAATAAATTTGACGAATTCCGTGGCGTAATAGTAAACATGACAAGGAGAAAATCCCGGGTTCGCTTCCTGGTCGGGTCAAGATTGAAAATGAACTTATTCTGGTCCAGGGTCCAGGCCAGTCGGTGTTTACTTTTGCGTTTGTCACAACAAGTCTCGAACTAACTTAGGGGCAAACTCAATCTGTGTGATTTATCCTTATTATTTATCACTATTTTAAGTAAACATTGCAGATAGTATAAATCTTGCCTCTCAAATACAACTTTTATATTATTGTTATGAGCAATATCAATCTTGGAATTGATTGAAAGACAGAAATAGAAATACCTTTTTTTATGGCAGAGGGAGGCAAACGAGCAGGCGGATCACGTGATGTTAAGTAATCGCCGCCGCCCATAGCCACCTGCAACACCCGGCCACACCAACACGCTCTTTTATTGAAGGTTCCGATGTCGTATTGGTCCGGAAATACCGCTGCAGGCAGTTCGTATACACATGTATTCCCTTGCTATGACCTTTTTTAATACACAAATATTCTTTTTTTGCTAGATTCTGATTCTGAAGCAAAAGCTCATTTACCAAAACTGAACGTATTAATCGACTAAAGTAAAGTGGTTCACATGTCCAATAAGTTTGGCCCGTCAAGAGCGACAACGCTGAATAATGGCCAACGTATTTTAGCCGGGTTGTTAATTAAAGCTAATATATTATATACTTTAAGTACAGGTAAATTGGGCAACATTTTGGGTGACTTTTTGCGCATAGTCAAACAGTGAGAGATGTATGTTAATTGTGTTCTAGAAAAATATGTGATCAATTTAACAGATTGTAAAAATTTATGTGCCTATTTGTTTAATATTTCGGGCATAGATAAATTCCGTCCGGTGAGTGGGAGAGCCGGAGGCCCTCCCCAACTGGGGAGGGTGGGGGCTTTTTAAAGGCAATGCTTCTGTGACCCCGTGGGTATTGCAGTTGTCTATGGGCGGCTGTGATCACTTAACATCACGTGACCTGCCTGCACGTTTGCCTCCCTCTTACATAAAAAAAAATTGAAGCTACAAGAAATATTACGTCAATTTAATTTAGCTTTTATTAAGAGGTTTCACTTTGAACGTTTTTTGATAGCAATCTTTTTAAAATACGATTTATCAAATGTAAAATGAATGAAATACCAAAACGGCTATCCTGATATTTTAATTAAATTTCCAACAAAGTCCAAAATAATTGGAATAATAAAATACAAAACTACATAACCATAAAAAATAATTTCGTAATGCCAATGTGAAGTTTGAGGGTATTAATTGTTATTTTACGAGGCTCAAAACTCTGGTGGTGTTTCAGGCTATATCATGTTAAATGAAGAACAAACTTTGTCTCGTTATCTGAGGATAATAGCTGGCTATTGATAAGAGTTAGTCTTCCAGTGTCAGCGATAACCTGCTATAATATGATATGACATTTTACATACCTACGCCTTAGCTTGCGTTGTTTTCACAACGAATTAAATTAAAAATTTAAAAAACCCCAGACATAATAAAACAAACCACACTTTTTGGCCTCTTTTTTTGCATCGGGGGTTAGAAACATAGCTAAGAACACTCCCGATCAAATTACCTTTCTAACGAAAAAATAACTATCCAAATCGGTTCACCCGTCTGGAAGATATGATGCCGCATCACAGAGTGATACACACACACGTCAAACTTTTAACATCCCTCTTTTTGTAGGGGGTTAAAGATACATGCTTGTTTAATATTGTTGTTATTGTTAGTTTTTCACAGTGCGTCTTAGATATTAGTTTTAAAACCGTTTTATTAGACAAATATTGTTAATAGACGTAGATCAAATAAATAATGTAACATATCAATAGAAATTATGAGACATTTCAAATTGTACAAAATAATTCAAAACAAAATTTATCGTATGTAACTATCGGCTTCGCTTATGTGGAATTCCGTCTGTAGCCTATTATGTTATTCTGATAACCTACATTTCTGTAAAGTTTCATTCAAATCTGTTCAACAGTTGTTACGTGAAAAAAAAAAACATACATACATCCTCACAAACATTCGCATTTAGTATGATAAGTTGTAGAAGAAATTGTAGATGAATTTGTTTTATTTAAACTTAACTCTATACTGATCAATATACTGGATAACTAGCTTTATTACGCCACTACCCCGTTGTGGGCCACCTCTATTACAAAGCGATAAGGTCGTGAGAAACGTTAATTACAGTTTCAATCGCTTTCATATGCCGATATCTGCTATTTATTGTACAATTGGGCATATTAAGTACTTTAGCATATTACTGTTTTATCATATTTCAGATAATGTGAGTTAGTGATGTTTACATAAAGATATGATCTTGAATATGATTATACAATGAGTTGTAATAACAATAATAATTTAATACTAGAACGTTTATAAACTAATATTTATAAAAATAAAAGTACTTAACAAATAATTTTAAAATTAGATACAGTATTCGAGAACTTGCCATTTGGGGAGGGCGGGGGTTTTATATAGGCCGGCAACGCTTCTGTGACCCCGCGGGAGTTGCAGTTGTCTATGGGCGGCGGTGATCACTTGACATCACTTGACATAAAAAAAAAAATCGTGACAGCTCTAAGTCAACAAGGTAAACTATGGTCCACGTTTCAAAATCCCCATCTTTAGGATTCCGTACCCGAAGGGTAAAAACAGGACCCTAATAATTAGAACTACGCTGTCCGTCTGTCTATCTGTATATATATGTATATTGGCTGTATCTCTAAAATAAATAATTAAACGGGGCTCCCATGCAACAAATACCATGCCATTTTTTTACAGATAACGATACTTTGGACCCATCGTGCGCGAGACCAACTCGCACTTGGCCGGGTTTTTGAAAAAAAGTTTAACATTTATTTCTTGCGGACTTACAATTCCCAGTTTAATAACTCAACGACGAGCCCCCTCCTCACTGTATAATCCTGTCTTATTAAAAATGTATTGGAAGTACGTTTTGCTGAAAAATCGCAGAGAAAAGTATTCAGATTCCAAAATGAAATGAATACACTCCGCTGCTTCGTCGCCGATGAATAATTTATTTTAAACTGGCTACGGGTGAAATTGCGTGGAGGCCTCTCCAATCCAATTGGGTGTTAATTCGTAACATTTGAATCGAAATGTCATAATGTGGATTATAGAGTACGTAGAGCAGACTGGCAAAGCGTTTAATCAGATATTGCTTAATCGAATAACGATTTTACTGACTGAAATTTTAAACTGAAATAGTTACTAACTGCTAATGTTAAAGTATTGTTTTTTTATGGCAGAGGGAGGCAAAGCAGGCAAGCAGGCGGGTCACGTGATGTTAAGTAATCGCCGCCGCCCATAGACACCCGCAACACCCGGGGGATCACAGGAGCGTTGCCTGCCTTTAAGGGATTTGTACGCTCTTTTCTTGAAGGTTCCGATGTCGAATTGGTCCGGAAATACCTAAAGTATAAAGTTTCTCTCGATCGCCATCGTATGTTTCTTAATCTGTTCATGTTCCGTACCCAAAACGGGATCCTATAACTAAGACTTTGATATCGATCCGTCTGTCACCAAGCTGTCTTGTGAGACGTGATTCCTAAGCATTTTAAATTTTCATAGATAATAAATATTTGTACTGCAATACTGCACAGTATTTTTGTAGTGGTGCGGAGCCTGCCGCTTGCTTTTTTAGCCTGCAGCATGAATGGGCCGGCTCGTCCGGGGAAGTATCACACTCCCACAGAAGACCGACGCCTGAATGGCGGCTATCAGCATGCTCCATCCGGTGAGTGGGAGAGCCGGAGGTCCAACTTCTCCAACGGTTTTTTGGTGACCGGTGACCCCGCGAGTATTGCATTTGTCTATGGGCGGCGATGATCACTTAACATCGTGTGACCCGCCTGCTCGTTGGCCTCCCTCTGACAAAAAAACATAAAATAAATAAAAAATGCTTTTTTGGCCGTTTTGTATAAGAAAATTGTTCGGAACGCAGCGAGTCGACTCGCACTTGGCCAGTTAATGAAGTGTGTTTCCCTTTTTCTTATGAATGAATTAGACAGCATTCTATAACACACACATCACTGTTATTTTAAAAACGTCTCATCTCTGTTGGAGGAATGTAGACTTTTACTAACTGGTTGCTAGTCCATAGCATAACATAAAAATATGTAAACCTACCAATGAAAAACCATCAGAGAACTAAGATACAGATAAATTATAGAATCTGAGTAAAAGTCTTATCCCATTTGATATTATTTCAAATTCAATTCCTTATCAATGCAAGTATCAAGTTTTTAGTTTACTTGATCAAAAATCAACTACAAACAAATCTATCTATAAAAGTAAATAACAAACATTTAGCAAAGTCATTCCGTAACGACTGTAACAAATAAGCTAAAATTCAGCAAAAGAGCTTATAGAATTAGTGATTGACAGTCTTCATCCGTCATTCTTAATTAAACAGAACAAAATGGTGTATTCCCATTGGCTCTTGCCGATTGCCACTTTATCTAATAAATATTGAATATTTTGTAATATACCTTAATAATAAATTAAAAAAATATAATAATTGTTGCTATACAATAGATGTGGTATTTAGTTTTATCGAAAATACTTTTTTTAAGTAATAAATTTCAAAGCACAGAGGAGGATACATAATAAATGACATGAGCATGACAGTTTACAAGAAAAATTGGATCACAATTATTTTTATAAATAATGTTCTCTTTTGAGTTATTCCTAAAAAATGCTGAAATTACCTTCTTTCGTTTGATTATAACTTATTTCCTTCAAAACGTAAAAAAAACATATTTTTTCATAGATTTATTCATTCATTTTGTAATGTCGTCTGCTTTTACGTATTAAATATTCGTCTTAGTTAGTTTTAAATAAAGATATAGCAATAAAAGGCGTGATTTCTAATCGCAATTTAGGACAACATTGTTACAAATACCAAACGAATGTAAATAACAAGCACAGCATCAGCACATCACCGAAAATCAAATAAAAATATTTATTTATAAATTAAATCTTCATAGGCACTTTGCCACATAAATAATTAATAAATATTTATATTTGAAGCTACAGACTACCAGCCAGCACAGAAATTATAATACGGATCCAAAAGGAACTCAACGAAACTCGATGTAGCGAACAATACGGGCAAATAGGCGCCGTCCGAATCGACGACGACTCACTTCGGCCATTCTTCGAAATGCCAAATTGAGTATTGTATAATTTTACGATAGCAAACTGTTGAAATTTGGAATTGAGCAGATGGTATTCTATTTTTACATATTTATTTTTGGCTTAGGTACCAATAAGCTAAATTCAGCTAAGTTTGGCCTCGAGTCTCATACCTTTTGGCTCTGTTTACCCTGTAAGGTAAAGTGATATTGAATTGTATTGGTTTTGATTTTAAAGTTTTCTTTAGACTGAACTGACTAATCATTACGAACGCAACGGACATTTATTCTAAAACTTTAGGTAAATAGATTTTTGAAAACGTTTTTAAGTACGCAACCAAGTTCGACATTTATATATATTTATTTTTAATTATATATTTTACGTGCATTATAAATGTGAACAACATAATGAAGGCTTTCCCTGAGGCAAAAAAAAAATTGCTTATATTTACATGTTTTACTATTAAATTCATCTATAAATTGCTTAAAAATATATGTATTTAAAACAAGGAGCAATATATTTAATGGCTTTAAATTTACCGTTGAACTGACAATACAATGGCGGTATAATTAATCACAATGTGTTGTAAAATTTCGGGTAATTGCATTTTTGTTCGACGCTAGTCATTTTCATTGACACAATGAGGTCAATCGACTGAAATCGCTGACTTGTCAATAAGTGGCATTGGAATCGTGAATATTGTCATTTATTTTGTATCATAAAATAGGTTATTATCTGATTAATAAATTATAAATCACGTTTAAATCCTTAGACAGATTAAGATCACGTCTTTATTCCTTATGGAATAAACAGAGTAAAAGGTCGTGAAAATTAAGTTCGTAAGCATGAACTGTTAATGGTGGTCTTATTAGTACATAAAAATTTTATTTTTACATAAAAATAAAACAGTTATAGAATAAAATGTATGCTTTGGTGTGGCCAATAAATAGAAAATTATTTGTGTAATATATCATTAGTATAATTCATAACAAATATTTTTTATATTCGACATATTTGGAAACTTCTACTAAGATATATTTCTAAATAAACGAAATAAAAACAGCAGTTAAGAAACACCCATTTTCACAATTACGCTACAAACTGTTCGTGTTCAAAATATAGAAAGAACAGAAAATGACAAAGTTTCTAATCGTGTTTAAAATACTATTGCTTACTCTTTTACTCGTGTAATGATAAGTTTCCAAATTAAATTGAAAAACAAATTTTTTAATGTTTTATCTTTCGTAGCAGAAAACAACACATTTTAGATTTTTTCTAAATGTTCAGTGTGTGCCGTCATACACTTTGTATATGATAAAATAGCAAAATCGCTTGTCTCTGCCATTACCTTCCAATTTTGCATATAAAATATGAACTATTTTATTATATTTTTGTAACTAATCGTTACATGCCTTTATTTATTTATTTTTTATGTCTGAGGGAAGCAAACGAGCAAGCGGTTTACGTGATGTTAAGTGATCATCGCCGCCCATAGACAATCGCGACACCCTCGGGGTCAAAGAAGCGTTGGAACAACTGGAAACACCTGTAATATAAACAAGTACGACTAAGTTCAGGCGTATACTTTTATGAACACTTTTTATTTTACACTTCATGAGACGATACGTGACATGCATTCTACTAATCGTGAAGTGGCTCTTTCGGAGGAAAATCTATTCACATTCGGGATCAGGTAAGAGGGACCCAAATAGCCCAAACTTGGGAACGACGTGAGTGAAGTTGTAAAGTAATACTGTGTCATATAGTTAAATGCAGAAATGTAACTGACATATAGTATGTTTTCAATGTCTTTTTAACATAATTTGTTGTAATCTATATTTTATATTATAAAGAGGTTAAGTTTATAACTTTGATTGTTTTTAAGTGCTAATCTTCGGAAATATTGAACCAATCATTAAAATTCTTTCACAATCGGAAAGCTACACTATTCAGGAGTACTATATTTTAACATCCAATGAAATGGCACGGGTTGGCTAGTATTCTATAACGCCAACTGTTCAGCTATAACTTACTTATAAACAAATACAGACACGTCGTGGGTCGTGGTATTCGAACGCAGTGATTAACTGATTGGTGAGCTTAATGATGGAATGAAGATTCAGATATAGTGACAGGTTGCTGGTCCATCGAGCTAGAAAATAAAGATTATCATCAAAAGCTAGAAAATAATCTTGTGTGAAAAAATTACAGATCAAGAAAACATTTCATGAAGTTTTTTGGCAGCTTTTGTAGAAGTATATTTTTAGCCTGAGTATTCAGTAATAATTCAGTTAAGCACATTACCCTAAGACTTTGGATGTTATTCTGTTGATGCCACTTTACAAAATGAGGCAACATATTTCGCGTCCGATGAGACGTGATACGAATATTGCTGGCAAACTTTTTGTTTATGTGGTCATTTGCAATAAATATACGGAAATAGTCCTATAAATTTAAAGATAATATGCTTCCAGGTTTATTGAGATAAGGAATGGAAAATCACATTAACTTATGAAGTTACAGTATCACATCTTACGGGGTAGACAGAGCTAAGTGTCTTGAGACTCGAAAGCCATGCCTAGCAAAATGGTGGGCTTATTGGTGGAATGGAGATTCAGAAATAGTGACAGGTTGCTAGTCCATAGCCTATAAGAGTTTCTGTTTGAAGCTTTTTAAATGATAAATATTGTTTTTTAAATATTATCTTATCAAAAAACGTATGGGCTGAAAATTATAATGAAGATTATCAAATTAAATCGTATAATTTTCTGTAATATTTAAATTCATTATATTAAGCATTTCTTAAATTATTATTATTATATATTTTATTTTATATATTTCAGTTTTTCCTGATTAACTCATGAAAATAATTTGCAGTTGCAATATTTATACTTCTATGCATTTACAAGGTAGAGAACTCAGCTCAGCTGTGCTTTAATAACAAAATATTGCTAAAACTAAACTAAAACCGAGGCAAAAAGTATTATTTTCTGTATAATTTCACGGTAGAACGAGCGGGCTCATTGCATGCTGTGGTTTAGTTATCAACCGACGCGTATGTACACAAATTACAATTGCGGTCGGATGATTTACAGGCCTTTTGGCTTGTGAATAGAAAGCTATGTAAATTTTCCTTATTTGACATTTGCGTAAATAAATAAAATAAACGGCCAATTGAGAGTCGAATTCGCGCACATAGTGTTCCACCACCATAATAAGAAACGGCAAAAATATCGTTTGTTTTATGGGAACCATCTCTTAATAGTTTATTTTATTTTGTTTTCTTTCGGGAGGCCAACGAGCAGGCGGGTCACGTGATGTTAAGTGATCACCGTCGCCCATAGACAACTGCAACACCCGCGGGGTCACAGAGGCGTTGCCGGCCTATAAAAAACCCACACCCTCCCCAAATGGGGAAGGCGGGGGAAGAGGGGCCTCCGGCTCTCCCACTCACCGGACGGAGCATGGAACATTATTAGCACGTACATTTTTGAAGTACATAAACTTTACTTTTGAACCCTTCTTGTCCGTAAAACAAATCTCATTCGTTTTTATTATCGAGTATTATTTATTAGTTCATAACTGTCAACTATTGATAAAACATAACATAAAACTCATTAAAATTGACATAGTAAGTGGGAAATACATATATATCTACCTTAGTATAGAAAATTACTAAGATATAATCATAATTGAAATAAAATAGCTTTGAATTACAGGTCACTGTGTGAACTGATGAGTTTTTGATTACGCGTGCACTGTGATTGAAACAAAAGTAAATTTGATCGGCAAACACACAAAAATTACCTACTAATATTGTTTTAATATACGTTTGTGTAGAATAGAACACGCTGCCTCTGTGATTTAACGGTCAAGGCGTGTGCTTTTCCATCTGAAGGTCGTGGATTCGAATTTCACTGGGAAGCAATTTTGTGTATAAAGTTATTTCGAGTCTGGTCTCAGTACCTATATTGTATTCAAATATTCTAAGTGCTGTAAATATTTTTTGCTGTCTTTTCTCTCATACCTAAACTGTTTCAGTAAATGCGTCACATATTTAAAAAAGGCTTAAATCACCTGATTATTTGTACAAAAAAATGATTATGTACTTTTAAAAGTACGTTAAGCTGTAATATCACCTAGCGCTTGTTCTGTTTCGTTTCGGATGTCAAACGGTATTTGCTCTATGTAAAAACTTGTAACCTACCAAATCTCCTAGTTTAGAACGGACTTCTGGCTCTGACGCGTATTACATTTTCTTTTTCTAGACTTTATTACCAAAAGAATATATTACAATTGTGGAAGTACATATTGAGCACATAAAATACACTTATTATACATATGAATATTGAAATGATAGAACCTTAAATTTTGTTTAGGTACATAAATAAGTTAAAACAATGCAGGAAGTATCAAAGTTAACAGGAATATTGAGGTTAAATGGCCCGGGACAAGTTTTAATTAAACAAATAACTCCGTGAGTGCCACTAGACATGGCTATATTGGCTTTGACTAAACTTATTGGAGCATTACCAATCAGGTCACTACATTAATGGAAAACTGAGAGATATTCTTGGAACAAATGGCGATAGGACAAATAAATAAATGCTTTTATCTAAAACTAGCTGTGTACCCGCGACTTCGTCAGCGTAGAATAGCGTAGGTTTAACCATGAAAGCGGAAGAGACATGATTTACATACAAACTTTCACCCCCCCATTATAGTATATTGGGGGTCGATTTTTGAAAAAAAGAATGAATGAATGAATGAATGAATGAAAAATCATGAATTATGTTTGAACGGGGGTTTTAAACTATATACATACTGAATTTCATTTAAATCGGTGCTAGCTAGTGGTTTAGCTGTGAAAGCGGAACAGCCGTCTGTCTGTTTCGCTTTCACAGCTAAATCGCTATCTGTTTCGCATTTACAATATTATTATTTTTTACTATTTTATTTTGGTGTACCATTTATATTTTGTTACGCAAATTTTTTTAAAATATATATACCATTATTTTTTAAGTTTAGTCTGACAAAAATTGGTACAGTATATTAAGTTTTGTGAATGTACACTTTTCGGCGCACCTGCTTCTAGGATCTCTTTATATTAAATACCCAATATTTTGTAGCGTACAGACTTTGCAGTACAAATTTGCAAAATCATTTCTCTGACTTGAATATTTACACGGTCCAGTTCTGAAAGAGTTTTTGGAAAAAGCGATCGTGAGATTAAATAAATATTTTGATAAACTGAGCGGAATACTTATTGGGTGGAAAGGAATATTTCCAACATGTTCCTCGTGGGAAATTTGACAGTCTTCGTCATTTCAGATATTTTCTAGAGAAACTTATTTTTGGCATACCTCTAATTTATGAATGAAATAAGTATAAGATCTTAAGTTTGCTTCAAAACTTTGTTATTATATTAAGTTTGCTTCAAAACTTATTTTTATTTAAAGCACTGTTATTTTGTTCTTCTTTTATCCTTTACGGGTAAGACAGAGCTGATACAGGTGAAACTCGGAGTTCACACTTTAGGTGGGCTAATTGGTGGAATGGAGATTCAGTTATAGTGACATATTGCTAGCTCAGGGCCTATAAGAAGAATTCCATATTTTAATCTCATTTCCTTGATTGATTACTGATTTAATTGATTTATTATCTAAGGAGAAAAATAAGCAGCTTACATATTGTGCGTTTTCTTTTTGCTTCCAGAACAGCATAGAAGAAGTGCGTGGCAATATTTATGGCAGGAAGTGGTTTTTCGGAAGTTCCGTGGACGGCTATCTGCCGACTCAGCGTGTCACAGTTCGCCTACGTGTGACCTAGTTTTAAGTTATTTTTTATATATGACATAAATTCTAAAGATAGAGTTCCTGTAATACACAAGCTTTGATTGAGCATAAAGCTCCAGTACTTATTTTTGTGTATATGTATATTTATAATAAATTAATGTATAGAAGTACGAATGATTTTCAACTTCTGGTAAAAAAAAATTCTGACATATTAAAACATTAAAAGACGCTGGCTAGAATTGTATGTTATCTTCTACCAAATATACTTAATCAATAATAAAAACACATACAACAAGCAACCAATCCTCCCAACACTTCTCTGATTAAAAGGCCTAAAAACGCCAACGTAATCCCTCCATTAATCAAATTTGCGCTGTTAATGCCAAAAGAAACAATTGCCGCGCGGAATGTCCCCTCTCAAGTTATTCCCTTCATTCGAGAGGGACGGCGCGAGACGGTAAGGACTCGCTTCCTTAAAGGGGGAGATCTTCGTTTTCTTTGTTTCCATAGAATATTGAAGAATAGAAAGTTAAGACTGGCTCCGTGGTTCTGTGGTCAAGGAGTGTACCTTGTGATCCGGAAGTTGTGGGTTCGAATCCTTCTGAAGGTAATATTGTGGAAAGAGTTATTTCTATTCTGGTTAGGATATTGAATCACCTGATTATCTGAAAAAAAGATGTTTGATTCCGTGCTTCGGAACGCACGTTAAGCTGTGGGTCCCGAACGCCTCCTAGCGTTTGTATAAACCTATCCTAGGATTGGTTCCAGTTTACCCTTTCGGTTGCAGAGGTCAGATTGTAGTCGCTTTGTGTAAAAACCAACTACCAAAAAGCTTTGGTAGCGAACCACGGGCTGTGAAAGCCTCACTGCTGATGATGCAAATAACACCCGATTAAAAAAAGAATAAAAAAAAAACAAGAACATAAAATATTAGCGACTGTGTGTCATTGAATTAATAAATAAATTCACATTTTATATATTTTCTAGAAGGAATTTTTGGATTTATTTTTACATTAATGGAGCGAATGTAAGTTCATTCTAATCTAGTTTATCTCTATAGTATAGAAATACTAGAATACTAGACTTATAAATATTAGTTGTGACTTCACATTATGGAGTGAAGACTTATCAGGTACCTACTACATTAATGGAAATGACGGAAAAATATCTTGAGTCTATATAGCGGCATGTTTAGATTACATAATACTAAAATATCAAGGATATAGTATATAAGAGCCTCAGACGATCAAGGGTGGGAAACATCAGGAGAATCTTACCAAGCGAATATATTTCCCCTCTCGTCATTACAAGTGGGCACGCAAAGGAAATTATCCCCACTTAACCCCTCTGCAGGCGTTAACTGGCACCTCTAAGGACCCCGATTACTTTATTATACGGATTGGTACAATTTTTCTTGCGGAATTCGTTTTAAGGTTTATCACTTTGTAAGCCGACGACGCACGTTTGTGGTAATTTCATCGCAACTTTTGCAATTAGGTGTTAGTACTAGTTAGTACGGATGAGTACTACTAATTAATTTAATTTTAAATTGATTAAATGGAATTGTTAAAGTTTAAATAAGTTTTAGGCCGGTTTTTCAACAGTTTTTTTTGGTTGAAGGTAAATTTTCTGGGACCTTAATTTGGGTTGCATCGATGAAATTGATAATTAAGTTATCCAAGACCCAAGCCAATAAAAAAAGGTTATTTTCCATCATGAACTGACCGAGGATCGAACTCATCACTTCCTGTGTGGTGGTCAGACACGTTTACCATTACATCACGGAGATCGTCATGACCTAGTTAAATATTTTCAAATTAAAACGGTTTAAAATTCTTCAAACCTTTTAGATGTTGAGTATTAAAAATCCTTCCAAGGAAGGCAGCTTTTAAAACGAACTAAATCCAAATTGTTAATTCATGGATCTGCCTAATCCATTACGATGAATATTTCGTTATTCATGGAGGGATAAATAAAATACTTATTAAAGGAAATACGTTAAAACGCTTTTAAATTTGCTTTTAATTTCAGTCAATCTTTTTGGATTTCTGTGAAATTTGAACTCAAAATATTTAGAGAAATATTAATTGAGTAAAACGAAATGGTTTTATTTATAGCTATATTTCCTTGTTTTCCTAGGCTAAGTTCGGTTTTTTTTTGGAATTACTTTTATATTCTTTTGATTAAAAAACAGTATGTACGATGTTTACTCACTACTATTTATCAAAATCAAAGTCAAAATAATTTTATTCAAATAGACTAGGTTGTGGCATTTTTGAATCGTTATTTTAATTTGTTTTAGCAATGATTGACGTCAATAATTTACTTAAAAATAATTTTACAACCAAAGCGCATATTTCCGGTGCAATACCACATCGGATTCTTCAGCAAAAGAACGTATAAACCCCTTAAAGGCCGGCAACGCTTTTGTGACTTTTGATTTTGTTAGGAACTGTAATAAAAAAAAAAGAATTTCGCCACTCATAAATATACATAGCAGAATTAAATAATTACCTTAAAGGCCAGCAACGCTTCTGTTATCCCCCAGGCGTTGCAGGTATCTATGAGCGGCGATGATTACCTAAACATCACGTGACCAGCTTGCTCATTTGGCTCCCTCTTTCATAAAAAAAATGGAGAAAAAGTGTAAATTTGTCTTTCCTTACTTAATAATTAATTATTACCTGTGGTTAAAATCTTATCTTATCAAGACAAATGTAGACCTTTATCAAAAGAAATTCTTCGACTAGCAATGTTAAAACCGTGTAGCTTAACGAATCCCAGATTCCTCCCCTCGACCAACAATTGTTTTTCCGAGTGAGTGCATCGAAATAACAATTCGATCGCCCCCTCTACTTCAATGTAAACGATTTGGGGACAGTGTAATTACTTTTGCTCGATTGGTGCAATCTTGTGAGAGCACCAATTGTTCAAATTGTCTTACTCAAAATTTTGGGGTTCTGGTGTCTAATGAGAAAATGTAACTTGCTGTCGTATCATTGTGTAATAGTGACGCTAAATTATATCTTGCATGTGAGTGATATGTGTGGTTCATTTTATTGAAAAAGAATTCTGAGCGTAAATAATAAAATAAATATTTAGAGGCACACAGGTGAAGACTTGGATTATGGAATACTAACTTAACGGTATTATATTTCATAACGTTTACATGTTTGTATAGATAAATATTCATACTTCAGATTAAATAAAAAAAAATCGATGATCGGGAATCGTACCCGAAACCACCTGAGTAGCAGGCATAGAAACTTTATTATGATCTTCAAATAACAACATTGTTTATAAGAGTAGTATCTATGGTAGTCACTGAACTCTCGTCTAAGCATGTTCTTAATATGTGTCTTGTTATTACATATATTTTATATACGTTTTTATTGTGTTTTAAGTAAGTATAATTTATCAAATTGTAACTTTGCTTCTTTATACACTCAACTATGTATAAAATTTCCGACATGCAAGAGGTTTCTATCTTAAATATTAGCAAGCCGCAGAATATACTGTAGTAGACCACGATTTTTTACAACTACTTTAAAATACGATTAAACATTTTTTTAATTCTCGAAAAGCAAAATAACCCCAAAATAAATTAGATTTTATACTTTAGATTTAGTTGAATGAACATAAAACGTTCATAGAGGATGATGAATGGAGTTTTGCTGCTAACATCCGAGCGCTAACGTTAAACATTTCGAAGTAGACCACGAGATTTACAACCGACAATTGAAATGACGGTCAACATTTAAGTTTTCAAACGGCAACATAACCCCAAAATAAATTAGACTTTATCGTTCAGATTTAGTTTCATGATCACAAAACGTTCATAGAGTACGAATGGCGGTGTGTAGCTAACATCCGAGCGCTAACGCAACTAAAACCGCACAATTCGCGCCTGCAGTGCTGTTTAGTCAACTGCGGTCACGTTACTGTAATTACTTTTCTAAAATACGACAATTTCACCGCATGTTTGTTGAAATTTGAAATACAGATACATTTTATGGGGTAGACAGAGCCCAAAGTCGGAAGGCGACACTTAGCACAATAGCGGGTTAATTGGTGAAAAAAGTTCAAATGTAGTGACGGTTAGTATCCCATAAGTAACAGAAGCTTCTTTTTATGTCAGAGGGAGGCAAACGAGCAGGTGAGTCACGAGATGTTAAGTGATCACCGCCACCCATAGACAACTGCAACACCCTCGGGGTTACAAAAGCGTTGCCGGCCTATAAAAAACCTCAGCCCTCCCCATTTGGGGAGGGCGGAGAAGTTGGGCCTCTGGTTCTCCCACTTACCGGACGAAGCATGGCGGCTGATAGCCACCATTCAGGCGTCGGTCTTCTGTTCATTCATGCTGCAGGTTAAAAAAGTATGCAGTAGGCTCCATACCACTACAAGTAGTGGCTCCATACCACTACAAAGTAGTGGCTCCATACCACAAAAAAAAATCATAGTGTCCTCTTTTTATATCATAGTGTCCTTGAGGTTAGTGCAGGGGAAATCTCAGATCGTTCGCTAATAATACCTAAATAAACATATAGTTTAACGTTAAATATATGTTTATTTTTAAACATAGAAACAAGAGATATAGTTCCAACATGTTTTACCACAATTAGGTGTCGAAAAATACAACAATCATTATGACCATAAAATTAAAACAGTAACAATAAAAACCGGCTAAGTGCATATCGTCGTTTTCGTGCACGAAGTGTTCCGTATTATTATCCGATTGATGAAAGTGGAGGAATCGATGGAAATATGTCAGGACCGTAGTAAGAGAAGAATCATCACGTGACCCGCCTGCTTGTTTGCCCTCCTTTTACATAAAAAAAATTTAGTCTTTGCCTACCCCTATCGGAAAAAACGTAATCATATGTATGTATGTATTCTATTTGGGATCTTAAGTATTACAGATGCGCTGTAAAAACAACACCTTTCGTCAAATAAGAAAATACCATTAATTAAAATCCACTGCCTCTCATGTCCGGACTTATTAATTACATAACAGTCGTTCAACCAATATTGGCTCGAGGCTACCCTTAATTGGAACAACGACATGTACTTTACTCAGTATGTATTTTCGATATGATTACTACTGAAGTAGTTTATTTTTCATTCTTTATTCATCTAATGATGAGTAAAAAAGCTTATTTGTCGCCTCTCAACCAAGAGATCCCGGATTCAAATCCTGGTCAGGTCATGATAGAAAATTGTATTTTTCTGATTGGCTTCGGTCTTGGATGTTTATCTATATATGTATTTATTATAAAATATAATTGTTTTAGTATCGTTGAGTTAATACCCCATAATACAATTCTGGAATTTAGTATTGGGCTAACTCAATTTGTGTGATGTGTCCGGTATAAAAACAAAATGTGTAGTAAAATAATCTACGTCACTTACCTATTCTAATCTGTCTTGATTTTCTGTTTTGTGCTTCGAAGCCGAGGAGGAATTATTTATTAGCACTTTGCTCTCATGGTTCTTTCACTAGGGTATGGAGATTGGGCTGCATAACTAAATACCTGTACTAAAAGTATACACTATCTGCACTTTTTATGGTAAAGTGAAAGAAGTGACTAGTGATTGATTTCGTAATTTATTGTAATCAGTATAATATATACTAATAAACTCAATAAAAATTACTTCACCTTAAAAAAGTAAACAAAATATTGAATTTATTTAAGTTTGCAAAACAAACAACAATCTATGCACAGTTAATTAATTTATAAGGTACTTTCTTGTGATCAATTCCACCTCTCATAATTACAACTAAGAATCTCACAATCCTAGGCTCTGTCTGCCCCGTAAGAAACATGATACTCTGTACCTGTAGGATATAATTTGCGTACACATTAATCAAAATCCAACCACAATATTATACAAAACTTTCGCGATTAAAAATAAAATCTTAAAATTTCAGCTAAGCGTGTCCTTCACGCCTCACTGAGGGCTCTGTCTGCCCCGTAATAAACGAGGATGTTATACTATATCCGCATAATTTACGTACTTACAAATATTTGAATTAAAAACCAGCCATAATAATAAATTTTCGCGTTTAAAAATTGTATTTCGATGTGCAATTCATGAAAAATCAACCCGCGCTAGTGTTGAAACACGAAAAAAAGAGAACAACGCTCGTTTTCCTCGTTAGAAAACATAAATTACCGAGTGAGTGTTACCCTATTTTCCTCTGTTATGAAGTACATATTCCGAGCCAAACATTGCGTGGACCGAGAACTTAGAAAACTAAGGATATTACACCTCAAAAATTAATCGCTTGTCTTGTATGATCAATGTTCAATAATATTTTATTGAAATATGGAATTTGTATTAAATAATTTAACTAATAATAGAAAAAGCTCAATTTGAAAAAATATATTTATGTAACCCCATTATTTTAAAATAAAAATCAAAAAGTTTTTATTCAATTGAATAAAATTAAAAGTAAAAAATTTAGATGATGATTCAACCGTGAAAAAGAATTTTTTTTTCACGGTTGAATCATCATCTAATTTTTTTAAATAATTGTCAATTGAACCCCAAATACTTAGAGTTTTAATCCTATATTTATTGTGTAAATTTGAAATTTAACGGATTTTATCGCGGTTTAATCATTTCATTTCAATGTCTAATATTCGCGTAAACTTAAGAAATTATTGTGTAAATGTTAAGTAACGTCTTAAATAAAAATAAAGCCTTTAGGGTTGGAGGTCATGCTTGGCATACTATCGGTACCAGCTATCCAACCGACATACATCTCAACAAAAAAGTGAATTTTCCCTCCAAAAAGTGTTTGCGGAAATACCTTTACCAATATAAAATAGTTTGAAAAAGTATAAAGTAATAGTCGGAGCTCAATAAATAGTTACACATAGAGAACTTAAAACAGTATAAAATTCCTTTGTGTGTAGTGATTAAACCGCGATAAAATCCATTAAATTTGTTTCATTTCAAAGTATAAAGTAGTAAAAAAGGGAATAAATGCCAGCATTTCCATTTTGCCTCCGAAATAGTGTTTGTGTGAATACCTTTGCCGAGATAAAATGGATCGAAAAATTATAAGTCTTTATCTACTACCAATTTTATCTACTATCCAAGTGGTAGAAAACAGAATGAGTGCTAGCAATTCCATATTTTTTCTAACTCCACGTTGTAGGATATTACCCCCCGCCCTCTACCGGCGGAACAGCCGTAATTTATTATTTTCCACGTACGATTACCGTTGGAATCGAATACAACATTCATTGTTCATATTCTGACGATGGCGATGAGAAAATGGTATGAGTGAAAACAATGACTTTGTATTCCGTAAGATACGTGATACTCTGTATCTGTAGGGTATAATTTGTGTACATATTGATCACAATCCAACTACAACATTATACAAAACTTTCGCCTTTAAAAATAAAATCTTAAAATTTCATCTAAACGTGTCCTTCACGGCTCACTGAGAGTTCTGTCTACCCCGTAATAGAGAAAGATATGTACTTCGTATTTATTTAGTTTTAGCGAAACTATCAAAGAACTTTTTCTTTGATGGTTTCTTGGAACTTTTAGAGTATCAGTTAGTATTAGTATGAAGCTACCTCAAATGTTTGATTTGTCCCTGTATAAACTTTGGGGACTCTAAAATAATACTTCCAGAAACCGGAAGCCACAATACTTGACAGTTCCGGCGCGATACCCTCTATAAATCAAGGCCAATAAAACAGTACAAAATATTGTGTATAAATACTATTAAATTTTTATTTATTTCTTTTAGTAATACTATCAGTGCTCTTATGACGTACTTATCTAGTTTGAATACTGCCATGAATTATAAATTTCATATTTAATTCATCGGTATAGGATGAATTTGACGGTTAATATCCTATGATATTAATATTATTTGAAGGACTACCGAGGTTTACATTTTTTTTGTCAATAGCTATTATAAAGAGGGCCTAAACAAAAAAAAATCCCGTTGGAATAGTGTTCTGGTGAATAGCACTCAGCTTATTCCAAGTTATTACAGTGATGCCAATTTCTTCAAAATTAAAAAACGTTTGCATTGAAAACGCAGGCCATGGTATATATCATGACAAATAAAAAACATTATTATCCAATTGTATGTAGTCCAAAGAGAATTAAAAATGTTAATTGATTGATACATAAATAAAAACTAGCTTACTAAGCTAATATTACAACAACTCATAACCAGGTAATCTGCATAAAGTAACCAAGACAAAAGTGATATTTGTAACTGAAGTTTGAACTAGAGAAGCATTAAATTAGTAGGTAGCGAAGTTCACGATTACTTTTGTACATGCAATAGGCCAATATACTTACTTAACTGCAGTAAATAATCTTTTTGTAGCAATATTTTGCATTATAGTCTTACGTTTGTAGAATTATAGTACCGAGATCATTTTGACTTAAAGTTTATTTATCTAGTTTATTTATCTATCTCTATACTCGTAATAATAAAAAGTAATTGGACAATTTAAAAAGATAATTTGAGAGATTTTTAAACATTGAATTATCATGACACAGAAACGATAAGCGTAATATAGTATTATATTTTTTAATTCTCGAAATTTCATTATCTTCTCATAATTTTTGTTCCACGTTACTTATAAAATTAAGTTTATTTATATATCTGTTACATAACATGAACAAAGTGCTTTTATTCCCAAAATTCTCATGAAAGTAAAAATCCTCAACAAAGCAAGTATCTATAAGAAAATTCATTAACATTCATCCACGCCTGCTCTCATCGCGAGCTTAATCAAAAAACACGGTAGCAGTTAACCAAAAAATAATAAGAAAAATAAGCATTGCTAAAAGAAACACCGTGTATAAAGGACACTAATTTGCGTGTAGAATTAAATTTTAACCTAGTACGCTCGGGAGGGTTGTGTATTTAACGCTAACGTGGATGCCGCAGCTTCCGCCCAAAATAAATGAGCTTTCTTCCGCTTACTTAATTTGCCACACCGGGGGAACTCGTATAAATTAACATTAATTTTTCGCGATGGTCTGACGTGGCCCTTATGGTTACATGATTTGTGTGAATGGACTGTCGACTATAAATGTTTTGTGCATGATTTTCAGGATTTATTTTGTGATAGCTGTGAGTTTCGTGGGATTTCAATTAAAAGCTTTTGGTACATGTGTGATTGTACACATGTACCAAAGCTTTTAATCTTTTTACATGTACCTGGAAAAGCAACAACAACAAACATGTTATTTGTTATTAATATAGCAAGGTTGTTATTCCAATAAAGTTACTCAAAGGTTAGATAGCTAGGTACGTTTAAATATTCAAGTTTAAAATTAAATCTACACAAATTAATAGTTTGTAATTTCAACTACGGTAATAAATAAAGTTTACAAAAAATATTTTGTTTGTATTAATAAATAATTTTTAATGATTTTGTGTTATTTATTTCCATATAAAATAATGTACACTACAACTTTCTAATTTAACTCAAGCTGAACTAAATTCATACAAGAGTATTTTTTTATTTACGTCAGCATAAAAACACCGGATAAAACCTAATAGTTTTATAAAGGTATTTTCCATTAATCCTTACAAACATGGTGCCTCTGTTAGCTATCTCAAAATCCGACAAGCTGCACCAATTACAAAGCGGACAACATGTCTTCGTGTCTATTCATTAACCCCGGTATCGCACATCTTAGGCCACGACTACAAGAACAGCAATTTCTTGATATATTTTCTTTTTAACTCCGTTTGATGAATATTATGAATGTACAAGGTACTTCTGTACTATTGAATTATTCTTGTGATTTAAGAATGTAATACACATACATACATCACGTCTTTATTTCTTACGGAATAGACGGAACATCGTGAAATTTGAATGCTATGTTTAATAGAATAGTCGGCTTATTTGGGGAGTGGATTGAACATTCAAAGACAGTGACAGGTTGCTAGCCCATCGCCATATAAGGATAATGTCTTGTTCGTTTCAGTCATTCAAAACATGTCTTATTTTACAATATTTTGAAAGAAATAATCTTGGTTGGAAGTATTCTTGGTGTATTTTGAATAAAATTGTGTATAAAATTAAAAATTATTTATTTGTTTACTTCTAATATAATAAATATTCGTTAAAACGTCAAAATCATTGATTTAAATAGTAATTCCAAATTTAATTCAAATTTCCAAATAAGTGCTCTTGCACTTATTTGGAAATTTGAATGAAATTAGAAGCCTTACTTAAAAGCCCAATAAGCCCAAACTTATGTACTGGTCTCAGTACTAAAAATAGCCTATACAAACACTCTGTAACCACCTTTAATCTTTATAAGATATGAACTTAATTAATGGAACCCGCGTTTGACAAAACTATTTCTTTAAACGTTTAGTTTTTACGTTCAATTTGAAAACACATTTAAAACATTTTATATTACTAAAAACGTTAACTCTTTTCAGTATTCCAGATTGAATAATAGGACTTAATAGGATAATTTTGAAGCTTTTATTTATATATTTATAAAGGCCATTGATAATTGTCAAAAAATGTTTTAATGTGGATACAATAAATTATCAATTAGGCAATTACAAACAAATTCATAAAGGAATAGACGTACTGATAACAAATTAAAAAAAAAATCTCCGACACTGAAGTTTTTGGGAAGGAAAAGTATCTGTTGTTCCAAAAGTATGTTAGAAGACATATGACTTACACATACTTGCCATATTGGGGACTCGGCAAACGTTCTATTGAGCGCGAGCCAACTGAATGTTCGAGAAGAATGCACCAGAGTCATGCCTTAAGCCATTTTATCTCTCAAATTGCCATTCTTTCCCCTCCCTAGCTACTTTTATTTTGAAGTTTATTGCAATTCTTTTAAACTTTAAATTGGTTTAAACAAAGTTGTCAGTTTGAAACGGAGCGCCTAAAGAATGTTTTGTTATGTCCCTTTTTAATATTTAAGATTATTTAAGTGATCTCTGTGATGTTTTTACTATCCTATAACTTTATTTTTTACTTGAACTTTACAAAATACTGCAAAATAACGGGTATTTTTATCGTTTAATACAGGAATATTAAATTTCGTTTTTTATTTTATTTTTTACACACCTAAATAAAGTCATAATAATTAAGCCACGATAGACATTAATGATAGATTTAAGCCCAGTATAATTATAAATATGCAGTAAGGTATAGAAAGCTATTAATACTGGACACTGTTTAATGCGTGTAATATTCAACACAATTATTATTAGTTTAAAAACTTATTTGTAAGTGAATTGTATTCTTTATGGGTCAATAAAGATCTTTAAACCTATCTTTTTTTATTAAAGAGGGAAGCAAACCAGCAGGCGGGTCATGTGATGTTAAGTGATCACCGCTGCCAATAGACAACCTGCAATACCCGGAAGGTCACAGAAGCGTTGTTGGCCTTTAATCAAAAGATCATGACTATTATAAAATATGAACTATAGTACTTATTTGGTGAGATGACGTGATGATTTAGATGACTTTATTTGTGGACAAAACATTAAGAAGTCATAGTCCATGAGTGATACAGGTCAATAGGTTAAATTAAATAGAAATGCAGTAAATACGACTTTATCTATACGAAGCTTACGATTTGTCTGATATTGGGTCTATATTACTGAGAGTATTTATGAGTAAAGTTTACAATATTCAGCTATTCTGAAAACCCTTTTGCTTTATAAAACTACTGTGATCAGTAACGTACAGGGACGAGCGTATATTAAAGTTTCCTCAACATAAAATACAGTGTTGCCATTAATCCAGTGGATCGCCACATGGCGTTGCGAATGCTTACACACGTCGAACGGGTGAATTATGGTTGGTGGTTCTGGGTTTGTGCACACTGGTAGATCAAATATTAATTTATGTCTAAGTTATAAATGTAAATTTTCCAAAATTGCGACCCAAAGAGCCGTTTACGAATGAAATTTTGGACAAGTTGTGGTCGCACGTGCGATACTAGTGATGCGATATAACATGCCGCATCGATATATTATTATTGTATGGAATGTAGTCCATTAATGCCGGTGGAAAAAATAATACATAGATTGTGGAGAAATAATGAATACACAACAATTTGTATACCGCTGGTATTTTATTTTATTTTTTTATATGCAATCACAGACATCAGAACAATAAATTAAAATATAATATTATTTTTCTTATTTCTAACATTAGATTTAATTCTGACATCCCAGAAAAAGATTGCACACAACACTTATAGAAAATTTTCGTTACATTTCATTTCGTTATTCCAAAATAAATTAAATTAAAAATCAAAGAAATTAAAGATTATAATATAGATAAAATTGATTGAAATTAAATTGAAGTATGAAAAATATCACATTGTTTAAAAACTATCAAATTATTATTTTATAGTTTTGAATGGCTTACATGCTTAAAACTTTACAGGAGACGTGGGTTTGTTGTTTAATAATATAAGGCTTAAATAATCAGCCCTTTTAAAATAATCTCAATAAGACTGTTTATAAGGTATCATCACTCGATAACCCATCCAGGTATGTTACACTATTGGAACTTAATTTTTAATTCAAATTCAATTATAATTAGATAGCTATGTTAGATTTTTTGTAGCATATCTTTGGTAAACATACTCTATATTATTCGCTACCCGAGCAGCATATTAAAACTCTTCAATATTGTGATAGGAAGACTATTCGCTTGTCTAGCTGTTTGTTGAACAATCGTAATGACTTGGATCAATATCAACTATAGCAATTTATTTTGTGAACGTTTCCCGGTTCTCTTAAATACTTATGATACTAGTAGTATAATAAGTATTTAAGAGAACCGTTCTATGTCTTCCATATTAACTGATAGCATTGTCTAATAATATCCTATGCAATGTTGTATGTTATCCAGGTGCCAAGAAACGTAAGTATTTTTGTACCTTTTGTATTGTCGTACCTACTACTTATATAGCATTTGAAGTTGCTACTGTATATAAATAAAAATTAATGTATACTAACTCAACAATGAGACATCATAAACATCCAAGATCCGAGCCAATTAGTAAAAGATAATTATCCATCATAATCTGACCGGAGATCGAACCGGGAACTCTTCGTACAGTAGCGAAGACTTCACTTCTGCGCCAGGTTGCCAAATATTTATTGAATACGTGTTAAACTTACTGAAAACATATTAAAGGTACCTATATTAATCTTGCTACTTCAAAATTTCTCCGGTAATATTTCTTATATATTGAAACCCTTCTTATATATTGAAATAAAAAATATATTATAACTAAACGAAATCTATCCAATCAGAAATTTGTAGCTCTAGCCACTTGTAATCCTGGAGACAAATCCTGGTATTAGTGAGTCGATTTCGTTCATTAATCTATTCGAGTTAAGGCTAACTCGATTTGTTCGCATGCTAATAGCTTTTTGCGACTTAATTTATTCGTACTAGGTTATAAACCCCTCAGTCTTGTAGGAACCAATATAGCTGAGTTTCTTTCGGCGTATTCTTCTTAGCTGTTGTCATTCTGAAACGCTGGTATTTTGTAACTTTGCAATAAATTAATAGCAAAATAATGAAATAAAATTGCTAACATTTGGCCTACTTGAATTAAAACCATTTTGATTTTGAGGTACTTTACCAATCACATTTGCATGATCCTTATAAGTTAAAAATAACAGGATCATTTGAAGTATCTACTCTCCGTCCGTCTGTCACCAAACTGTATGTCATGAACCGTGATAATTAGTTGACATTTTCACACATTGTGTATTTGTGCAGCCGAACAATAAATACAGAATAACAATTATTTCAAAGTAATAATATATTTTTTTACGGATGCCCTGGAGACTTGAAATACAGGTACCCTAACTGAGGCTCCAGTCCATCCTCCAAAAAGATATCAGTATTGGTTTGATGTGGAAATAAATTGATTTCTTTTTTCTTTTCTTTAATTTCTTGTAGTTGTGGATGCCGGAAGAGCAAGCTTTTATTATTATAACCTTAGTTAGTTTATAATGTTTAGAAATAACCGAACGAGGTCGTACAATAATAATAAATATAATAAGTTTAACGAGTAAATAGCAATTGTCGACCCCTTTCTCCTATATGATCAGCGCATGCCCCTAAATTGGAAAAATCACATGTCAAGGCACACTTCACAATATTTGCAGGGGTTCTGATATTAGCGTGTCAACCCGTCAATCTGTCTGTTTGTTCGTGACCGCCGCGCAATTATGTTCCTGCATAATATAATAGCCTTTCATTTAGTAAATTATGTGTATTATAACTCTATTTTTATATATTAGGTCATAACAATATTTAGCTTGGTAATTGTGACCAGCGTATGAATATTTTATCTTTTTAATGTGTACAATTTAGGTTACCCATTATTTCCATATACATATGTTTAAATACAGTATTACGTCCTTATTCCTTACGGGGTAGACAGAGAAAAGAGTCTTGAGACCCTAAAGCCAAGCTTCTTAGCAGCTCCTAAATGGTGGAAGATTCAAATATAGTGACAGGTTGCTAGCTCATCGCCTATGAGAAAAAAATCTTTATTTACTTTAAAAAAACATACTTATTATAAATATACTTATTATGATACAGATGTCTTTATCCCTTACGGGGTAGACAGAGTCAAGAGTCGCGAGACTCGAAGGTCACTTTTAGGAAAATGGTGGGCTTATTGGTGGAATGAAGATTCAGAAATAGTGACAGGTTGCTAGCCCAGTTTCTCGCCTACGAGAATTCCTGTTTCAACCCATTTCCCTTGATTGACTTTTACAATCACAATTACACATTCTGCCTTTTTCTTTCGCTTCCAAACCAGCTTGGAAGCAATGATTCAATGACACTTTATGATTCATTAATGTGACTAGTAAAAAATAATTTTGCCAGTACCTTAATTGTTTCGTAAAAAATAAAAGAGTTTGAAAAACCAGTAATTAAAAATTAAAATACAATTATTGTAAATGATAACAAAAATATTCACTTTGACATTCAAGGAATTCCAACATGCATTACTGCATTGAAAACCCACCTCACCCTTTACGTTGG
>JADGIL010011624.1:1244-44686 GCA_020352625.1 Cactoblastis cactorum | reverse complement strand
CGTGAGTGGGAGAGCCGGAGGCCCAACTTCTTTCCTCTTTTGGGGAGTGCAGAGGTTTTCTATAGGCCGGCAACGCTTCTGTAACCCCGCGGGTATTGCAGTTGTCTATGGGCGGCGGTGATCACTTAACATCTCGTGACCCGCTTGCACGTTCGGCTCCCTCTGACATAAAAAAACCAATAGCGAAGCTTATTTGAAAACTATTATAAATTAGATTCAATATATATATTTATTTTACGCGATAATCAATCTTTTCTAAGAAGACTTACTAAAAAAAACTTTTAAAATAAATATTGCTTGTTTACACATTGAAACTGTTGCATGCTTGTAATTCTGAACTATAAAATTATAAATCTTCTTTAAAATTAAATAACCGTTGATGAAAGAATTTTTACTATAAGTATTTTACTACTCTCTCTCTAATTTTATATCCACAAATACCAGCCACTGCATCAACCAAAGTGTATAAAATATCAAAGCAAAAATTATAATGAATCACGGAGCTTTTTTTACCTAATTATATTTGTCACAAAGAGTGTAATGAACTTTTTGAACGCTTTTGGTGGTGCAGTCGGGGTGGCCCGATAATACGGGCCCATTGTTTTGTCCATATGTGTGTGCTTAACGTGGGAACTCATATGCATTATTATATTTGGAAATGGTAGTAAAAATATTTTAAAGTCAATTATTACAGATACTGTATACGTCTTTATCTCTTACGGGGTAGACAGAGCCAAGAGTCGCGAAACTCGAAGGCTACGCTTACCAAAATGGTGGGCTTATCGGTGGAATGGATATACAGAAATAGTTACAGGTTGATATCCGGATGAAAAATCCTGTTTCAAGCCCTTTCTCTTGATTGAATTTTACAATACTTAGCGCGGGAAGAGTAAGCAGCTGGCGTATTCTACGTTTTTTATTCGCTTCATTACGCTGTAAATTATTGCTGAATCAAATAAAAATGAACTCGTTTGCCTCCGTCTTTCATAAAAAAAATAACAAATTGACAATTCAAAAGTGATAAAATCTAGTCCTCACAAAATTTGGCATTTTTAATATTAGTAGGATAGTATTAATAGGATGTACATACTTATAAATACATATATACTCCTCTAAACACTCGTTGCATTTTTTAAAGAAACGAATTTGTCCTCCTGTCCAAATCTTATATATTTTTTAAGATATTTTAAAAGTGAGTGAGTTAATGTTATCTCTGAAACAAAATACTATAAGTGCACTTGTACAGAAAAGTTCCTACCTTACAATAATCTGCATTCAAACTTCACGATCAATATATAAAAGTGACTCAATTTTGATGCACAGAAATAAATATAGCTAGATATATCAGAATCTTTATTCCAACAAAGCTTACCATTCTGCTAAGCATGGCATTTGAGTTTTACGCCTTTTGGCTATGTCTACCCGGTTTGGGATAAGAACTTGGCATTGTATCTGTAAATTAATAGAACATTAAATGAAATATGACTCGAATCATTCTATAAAAAAATATAGGAACTAATAGAAATACATATGTTCCATTCATTATAAATCATTCATAAACCTATTTATTTAAAAATAAACTTTGATAATATGCAAAACAACGTAATACCGGATTTTCCGTTACGATAGTGTAACGGAAAGGGAAAAATATACTTCTTACTAGATGGCCCGGGTGAACTTCATATCGTCTACATACATATATAACAAAGTTTGGACCTCATACCTACAGCTATGAAACACACAACAATTTCTGAACGCTTCTTATAATTTTTATTTTATTTTTATTTTTGACAAAAGGCTTTAAATGCTTGGAATATTTTGTATAATAAAATTAAAAGCTAAATTGTCGTTTTTAGTATTTTCCGTTTCTTATTATTTACGACTATTGACTAAGCTTTTGCCCGAGTGGAACTTGGTCTGTAGAATATACGTTATTGTAATGTATAACTTATTATTGTAAAGTTTCAACCAAATCCGTCCAATAGCTTTTTCGTGAAAGTACATACATAAACAAAATTACGTACATACATCCTCACAAATTTTCAAATATTTCGCAGGATTCTCAACTTTGAAAACTTCCTTAAACTACACGTCAAAAAAATTCAAGATAAAAATCAGAACATATTTTTTTATTGCATCTGCGTTCTTGCATTTATTACTATTATTTCTAAAGGTAGGGTGTAGAACAAGCTTCATAGATTCAACCAACAAGATTGTGATTTTAGTATTTAACACATAAAATACAAGTAAATAGATAAGTTTTGACCATAACACTAACACGTGCATGTGAAACTAAATAAAAAAAAGATGGCTGCCGCATCGCTCACCAGCCGACACCTCGTAGAGGATGTTGCGGTGTCCACTTCCCACAATGTTGATCGTTATACAGGATGTTGCCAAAACTTCGGCCGCGAATTTTGTATATATTTACTTTCCTGCGTAACTACTAAAGTTACAATTCCCTGAAAACAAAATTTAACTGCAAGTTTACAAAATACTATGTTGAATGCTAATGTCATTCAACTTTCTGCGCTGTGGCACAGACTTATATCTTAGACCACGCATGACTCACCTGTTTATAAAGTTAGCGAGCCTTTATTTTTCTACCTACTTACTATGAGAGCCTCATCTATCCATCATGATAGATTTTTA
Organism: Cactoblastis cactorum; assembly: GCA_020352625.1. Classification (NCBI taxonomy): domain Eukaryota; kingdom Metazoa; phylum Arthropoda; class Insecta; order Lepidoptera; family Pyralidae; genus Cactoblastis; species Cactoblastis cactorum. The sequence goes on along the minus strand of JADGIL010011624.1, from coordinate 42,034 downwards.
CACACTCAGGTATACCAGTCGAAATTGTATTATTTCTACATTTCATTATTACATAATGATTAATGTTTTACGTCTGCTAATATGAAAAATTAATTAAGCGAGGCAAAATGGTACAACTTTAATTAAATTAACTCTTTGACATCATCCTTCTGCGTAAAGGACATTGGACAATTGATATCTTTTTTCCCAATTGTTACCCGTGATTCCAGAAGGGATGACAGTTGCTACGGTAATCTCTGTAAACCGCTCCAAGCACTGTAGAGCTATATGTTTAATTTATATAAGTCTGTGGCCGTCGCCGTTCATTCATTGTTATTCCGAAGTATATTAAGCGCCTACGCAGTTTAGCAAGTTATTAAGTTTCGTCTCGGAACTTTATGTGAAGTCTTTAATTTGTTAATTTTATAAGTTGTAAAATGTAGGAAATATAGGCAAACAGTTATATTGCTTACGGGCCAACTTATTAATAACGTGACAAGAAATATATAATACATAATAATTATTTACTTACCCCACATACTATGCAAACGAACTATACGTGTTTCATGAAAATTAATCACAATAAATAAATATATAGGGGCAATTCACTTAGATTGAGTTAACCCCAAAGTAAGTTTGAGATTTGTTGTTATGGGATACTAATACGATATTATGTTTTATAATAAGTACATATGTAGGCCAATCAGAAAAAGGTAATTTTTCTTCAGGTCAGAGACCTCCTGAGTAGTGGTTACACCACTGAGGTTGTCAAATGTTTCGATTAATACAATTTTCACACAATAACATATTTTGATTGGTAGAGGATTTATATATGTATATCTTTAATACTATTTGGATTAAAACTATTAAAAAAGAATAACGCACATACATAAACTTATTATACTACTTTATTATTTGTTATCAAGGCAAATTACGACTAGGTATTATTTATTTCTTCTTATCATTTACTCGTCTGTTTTGATTTTATTTGAATAAAGATTAGATTATAATTTAAATGCAGGAAAAAAATTATGCTTACAAAATTAATCAACAATTTTCAGTAACTAATAAATATTTGTTATTAATATAAGTACATAGACAATTAACAATGAAATCTTATACTGTAGCGTGTTAAGCATTTTTTTATGCTCAACCAAGTAGAAACAGAGTTTCATCTGACACCTGGTTTTTCAGGATTATCCTGTTTTAGTGTCTGTGTTTAAAATAATAGAGTTGAAAATCACTTGTACGCGTGTTTTACTTTTCTTTTTCTAAATAAAACATATGTGGATTATGGAAACGGCCACTTGCGTGTCACATGGTGAGCCCATGATCAATGGTGACGGGTTAGACGACTCAGAACAGCTTATGTGGATAATATTTTTTCTCTCTTTAAGCTCTTATGATCTGTGTTTTAACGTTTAATATAGTTAAAATCTAGTCATGTTAATCAGACGGGACAGGCAGTCTTGATTTGCTATTTTCTCATGAGAGCATTCATTATTATTGTTTTGTTTGTTATTTCATTATTAAATTATCGTTATTCTGCTTATAAGCTTGACGATAAGTACTTACTCTATAATCTTTTCATGGCAATGATATCGCTGTATTTTTACAAAAACTGATAAGTACCTATTTTATTTAGTTTTATCAAGTTAAAATTTACGCTTGTTTATGTTTACTTTTACAATTGTTCACATGTATCATGTACATGTTACCTACACGGTACACGTGAACATATCTTATATATTTCCATTTCAGTCTATAAATCTCGTTGATTTATAAGTAAAATTAACGAAATGTACTACAAATTTATACATAACTGTAACTACAAATTTATACATATAAATGTTACTGTAACACGCTTTTATCTCTTACGGAGTTTATAGAGTCAAGAGTTTTGATATTAGAAGGCCACAGTTAGCTGAATCTAACTAATATTCGTTTGCACTGTGGTCGATAGACAAAAATAATGCCTTCATATTTCAACTCAACACTTGTAGAATCACCGATAAATCACAACAGAATATATTCCCGTTCGCAACTTTACGAGCTAAACGCAAACTATTTCTGTTACCAGTTTCTAATGTTGACACATGAAAATTCTCATGAATGCCTCCATTCGCTTAAACTAAACACGTGTTCTCCACACCCACACAAGTACAGCAAGTAAAGTACGGTCATTGCTCGCACACAGAGACAGTTTCATTCATAAATGTAGACGTGAATGGCGCTGGCCGAAGCGAAAGCTCTAGAGGAGTCATGCTCGCCTGGTACCGCAGGTGGACTAGTCGGCGGACATGTTGTTTTATTTGTCGGCCGATGATGGTCAATGGTGATCGGTGGTGGCCATGACCCGTGCTCGTCTATCAAATCAAATGGTTTGGCTTTAATTGTATTATTGCATGAATTTTCATCACACGGACACGATATACATTTATGCCTTTATCATGGCTGCGATAGTTTTCGTCATCAGTCTCATCTCAGATAGATTAGTGGTAGGGCCATGGTAGGGCGAATGATTGCAGAGGAAGATTTAATCACAAGAGCACAGTTATAATAAATTAATAGGGTTCGTACGGGTTTAATTATCGAACTTTTCGTACGGATTCCTATATTTTTTTTAATATATACCTACCTATATTTCTGTACTGAGCATAGGCTATACCCTATGCTCAGTACAGAAAGTCTAGGAGTCCAGTAGTTTCGAAAGCTATTCACTTCAATTCAAACACACAAACAAAGCTCTTTTTCTTTATAATATTGGTATAGAAGTAAGCATAGATAAGTAAATACACACCAAACTCGTCATTATCACTTCAAAACATGAGTCTTGCTGCTTCTGATTGATGATTTACATAGATTTTTAAAAGTGACGGTTTTTTGAATTTTATGATGATTATCTTTTAAGTTAGGTAATGACTCGAATAATAGACTCGAAGGTGTCTCTGACTCGCGTCTACACAGCCAAAGGTGAATACAAATTAAGTGTTCGCCACCTCTCGCTGTAGCCACGTGTACTTTGAATACTAATACCATTATCAGACGCGCACGCACGTATATTTTTTTAAATAAAATTTTAATAATCTTTGTGCGTAAAGCCTATTCGAGAATATCAACAAACCACACAACGATGGCATCTTTTCGTTGGCTTTTATTTTCACATAGATTAAGATAAATTGTAAATGATAAAATGTTATGATTGTGAAATGCGCCTTGTGAAAATTGCTAGTTTCATTATTAATAGTTTAAATGGTAGGAAGCATTTATCCGAGCGTTATCTCGTTTGCATCTTCAGCAGTGAGGCTTCAGAGCACGGGGTCCGCTACCTAAACTAGGAGATTTGATGTGGTTACTTGGTTTTTACACAGAGCAACTACATCTGACCTCTGCTAGCCAATAAATCCAGGACCAATTCTAGGATAGGTTCTGGTTTACCCTTTTGGTAGTAATTGAAGTAAATAAATAGTAATAAAATGTAATTTTTTATTAATCTAACTAATTATAAAAGAGATAAAAAGATGTCTACAATCTCAATTCTATTACGGTGTGATAGATTTTCTGTAAAGTGGACCACAAAAATGAACTAGAAGTGGGATAAAGTAAGTTGGCTTCGCTCGCCTAATAACACATACATTTTCAGATAATTGCATGAAAAAGTCATAAAGCGTTACTTTAAAATTATTAATAATAACATTTCGTCATGTAAATCTGGATTCTATTCAGCACTGGACGTCCTAATGCATGATATATGAGTGCAATAAATTCGGTTCCGACCGTAAAGATATGTGGCTGGTTTGAAATAATGCCAAGTTAACAGACTTATATTAACAAGACCATACTTCTGCCGTCGTCTATGTAGAAACCAAGCGACAACCAAAGAGGGATTTAGTAATCACTTCGTTAGCTCGCCCCATTTTATTGTGTTTTTTGCAGCTAAATGTAACAATTGTAAATTGTTTAGTTTACGATTTATGCCTGTCACTAAGAAAGTTCTAGTACAAAAGAGATGAAAGCCATACTATTATTTTGTACACGACTAGTATTCTCATACGGCGTTGCACGCATAAATAAAATTTAACATATATTTTTATGAATTTCAATCTCAGTTTTACTTTTAGAACACGTCTGTGAAATAAGTATATATCACAGGCACTCCAGAAAGTATATATCGAGTCTATATCACTCCAGTACTTTATAATTTCTTCGTTACAAATGTACTACGAGTGCGAGGTTTCGCTTGCGTCAAATTCAGGAGCGGGGGGATAGAAAGAGACAATAGTGGCCTACGTCACTCTTCATCCCTTCAACTATCTCCACATAAAAAAATCATACTTATCTTTTGCTCCATTTTGACGTGAAAGACGGACAAGCAAACAAACTAAGTATGGATTTAAGTATAGGTACTTGCGAGGTCTAAATGATTTAAGTCTGTGAAGAGTCCTTGCAAATTGGAGATACAGTAACACAGCAAGCAACCACTGAGATACAAATATAACGTTTGATGTATTCGTTGCGACATTATTTCCAGTATGTAAGTTAATTAAACATAATTAAATTACATCTTCAGATTTAGTGAACCGATTTAGCTGATGGTTCCTATCACGTATATATAATGTAGTGACATTATTATGAACTATTATAAAAAAATAAAATTTAACACGAAGAATTTTAATCATAATACTTGTTTTTAACGGTGTACGAAAATGTCATGGAAATGATACCTACATACGTCGTACGAGACGTCTACCTTTATGCTATAAATAGTTTTAGCGTTCCTCGTCCAGAAGTGGCAAAAAAGGAACCCTTATAGTTTTGTCATGTCCGTCTGTCCGTATGTCACGGTAATTTTATTCGGTGACTATGCATACTAAACTACTGGGTTTAATTTATTTAGACTAGCTTTTGCCCGAGGCTTCTCTCGCGTGGAATTTGATCTGTAGCCTTACAATAATTTAAGTTATTTATCAGAATAACATATAGGCTACAAACAATTCCACACGAGCGAAGCTGCAGTCAAAAGCTAGTAAAATATAATCCGTGAAAGAGTAACAAACATACATCCATCCATACATACGTCCACACAAACTTTCGCATTTATTAGTAGGATTTTGAAAAATAAAATAAATAATAAGTATAAAGGTTAGCACTTCATACATGTAACTGAATGATGAAGATTTTTTTAAAGAACATGGTCGACCGCCATTCGTCCAGACGGATATTTTGCAATTTTTTCAAGTAAATGGTACGGAACCCTTTGTGATCGAGTTCGACTCACATGATAGGTTCATAATTTTTTTTACTTAACTAATTTATTAATCCGTTATTAAAAATAACTAAGAATACCATATTCAGTGATAAAAACTGAGGAATATTTCATTCATGTCAGATTGGGTAGATAATACTTAATAATTGGGTAGGTACTACCAATTATGCAATCTACATGGATAATTTTATTGTTATATCCAATATTATCTTATTTTTTTGTAAATAACACGTTTCTACATTTTACTACAAGCAAACCTTAAATTTTATTTTTGAAGATAACGTCAAACCTATAGTTTAATAATAATTAGATAAAAGGCAAGACTAATCTACGCAGTCTACAAGTTTAAGGTCTACATATCGAATTCAAATAATTATGATGACATCGTATAATAATATTTAGGTATTGATTGTGTGCTAAAAGTTGCAACATTATCAGAACGTGTAATGTACATTTATGTACATCAGATTTACTTGGAAGAAAACAGAACGAAAGCTAAAAATAGTTTGTAAACAAAGGGTGCGCGTACGCATACAGAATTAATTCTTAGTGGCGCCATCTAGTCATCGTACTGGTAAATTTTACGAACGCGCTGTCAAGTTAGCTCGTGGTTAGTTTACAATGCTTTCACAATATGGCGCTCACTATTTTCTAGTCATAATATATATGGATAGATGGCGCTATACACTGTCGGTTGATTTTTAATTTGTAAAAAATTATTTTAATTAATAAAATAATGAACTTATTATAATGAATAAAAAAAATTAGAAAGTACCTGCATATAATAAGTCTAATTCAATTGATATTAATTTAATTGCAACATTTCATTGATATACCATTATCTGATATCAGTTTATTTTGTAGGTAAAATAAGAATGGCTTTTCAAAATATCATTAATATTTTCGAGCACTTTACATGTTTAAATATTTTAAAAATCCAGTTTTTGCATTACCTACAAGTAGTTTATGGGACCGTTGCGTTGTTTGTGGTTGTGACGTCACGGTGGCGCGGTGCGCGGGCGGGGTGCGGGGCGAGGCGTGGGAATCGCGCGGCAGGTGCGCGAGCGCCGGCCACTGATCCTGAATACACTCACATAGATAACCTGCACGCACACTATACGGTTTTACACCCTGCCTGTTATTGAGAAAGTTCCGCTTTTCTTAACAATAATAATGTACATATTAGCTAAATGCTGTCTGAACTAGTATAATAAGCTGAAATTATGCCATATGATACAGTATCACGTCTTTATTTCTTACGAAGTAGACAGAACCAAGAGTAGTGAGACTCGCAGGCCACACTTAGCTGGATCTCCTGTAGCAAAAGCCCACGGGCTTATTGACAGAATGGAGATTCAGATATACTTAGTGATAAGTTGCCAGCTCATCGCCTCTGAGGAGAGTCTTCTGTGTAGACTTATTTAGTCTTTGACGATACTTCCATTATTATCAAATTACAATTTCATTTTACAATCTAATTCAATTCGAAGCATGCTTCAATGGCAATATTCAACGTAACTTTTTCTAAACTTAACAAAACCAGTTTCAAATAAGCCACTCTGTAAAAGGCAATAAATTAATTAAGTTCAGACGCAGAGCAATGAGTTTTTAAAACCTCAATTTTGCAGTAACTCAGTTAGCAAGTGACCGCGCTCTTAAAAGTAAGCCCAAAAATTAGATTCCACCCTCGGGTGCAAAGGGAGTTTTTCCCTTTGATGCTTTTAATGAAATTCACCTCTTTCTCGGAACGTAAGTCAATCATTTACGAGCTTTTAGTACAGTTTTACACAAGCAATCATAGACGTAGTTTACAGATGCAAAGAATATTGATCGTAGTCTAGCTTCATAACAAATCACTACGCTTTTGGAACATATGTTAATGATATTAGTATAACAGTTTTTGTATTCTTCTTCTTCCGATTCAACCGAGATATGAGCCGCTCAGTGCACACATCGATTAACTCCACTTGTTGAAAAATCTTAAATATAATTGTCAAAGCCCTTGGTATAGTTAACTTTGTATATTTATAATAACTTTCCTGAATAATAAATATTTGCACCGTTAAAATGACGCTCGGATAAACGTTATCTCGGTTGCACCGCAGCCACAATGATCGCGGCCCGGAATTCGCGTTTCGGTTTCCTACATTTAGCCCTCCACTTCGCAGAGCTTCCCTTATTATAAGATCATTGGCACGTACGTCATCCCTGGCAACGTCAAGCCAGCCATGTTTTATCTTCTAACTTGAAATGGTCAGCTTAGACTGAAACTTGGAAGCACAACAACGTTTTACAACAATTAATATGCGAGCGAATTGAGCTCATTCTAGCCTACTACCAATAAATAGGTTTTGTAGTGCACTTAATAGAAAAACTTATCACATCTGTACCTAGTAATTTAATTATATGTCAATGTGTTAAATACCTATCACACATACAAGTAATAAGATTGTTCTAGTAATAGAATTAATAAAAAATAAAAGATTAAATTATATTTAAAAAGCGCGGCTTTTTACGTGAAGTGCAAGTTCCAAAACTTATTTTTTGGGCCAAATTTGAAAACTAAACTTTTCTTTTCCAATATTTATTTATTGGCATAATAGATTTTTTTTTATTTCAAATGGGTTCTAAATAATTCATAATTATGTGACTGTATCGTGCAAGATTTCTACCAAATAAACAGGAGGTACGGCATTAGCTATTACTGCGTTGCCCCGAGCTATGCAGCGGGCGGGGCTCCGTTCAACTTTGATTAATATTCCGTTAATGAGTAAAGTGCTAAACGCTTAACTGCGTTTAAAATCGTGCTCATTAACTATGTCTTAAATTGTTTTAGAATAGACTGGCTTTGTAAATTGTAAAGTATTCAATATTTCATAATTAATAATAATTTAATAGTTGAAAATAGTCCTAAAAATAACATTTTATTTATGAACACCAGGTAAAAATATCATTTCTAATTTATATACATATAATATATAAAAATAGGAATGACGGAAAAAGAGTTTCATATATTTTAATAGATAATATTTAAAATTCTTACCAAACTAGTTTTTATTTTATTGCGATTTGATAATACTGGAGACGGCAAGCATCCGCCGCTAGACGGATGGGTGCGCGCCACACATCCTTGCATCAGGTAAATAGCGACAATTTTAATCTAATAATCTCTCAAGGCTATTTTATTAGATATATAAATGATTTTGCATGAGTCAACATCCGTTAGTTTTGCACAAAAAATATTATTTTGTAATTAATAATAAATTAAGTCGGCAATTACATTAGCGGAATCAAAATTGCAATAAAAATAAAAGATAAAGCATTTAAATGCTTTTTTGTACTATGAAGCCAACCTGAATTATCTTTAAAAGCAAACTTAAGTCCCCGTAGTTTCACACCTTTTTAAAAAATCCCTGAAAAAAAATTATAACCTCTTTTTAAAAAGTTGTGTTCTTCTTACTTTAGACCTTACTGTATACCAATTTTACTTTTCTCCTTTTCAATTGATTCAGTCTTCTTTCATTCTTTGTTGAGACAACACCCAAATAAAAACCTCCGACACAGACACACAAGTTAAACCTTTAACACCCTTCGTTTTGCGTCGGGCGTTAAAAACATAGCTAAAAATACTCTCAATTAAGTCACATTTCTAACAAAAAAAGAATTAAGTATCCAAATTGGTTCACCCGTTTGGGAGCTATGATCCTCAGACAGAATGATACACACACGTCTAGCTTATAGACGTATATATGTATAACACGCCTTGTAAGGTTCCAAGGTTAGTATAAATAGTATTTTTTAATATTATGCTTACTGTTCAACTGATCATGTTTTTACGGTAAATTCATAAGACATGATTACCGGGATTTTTACTTTCTCGAGCTATAACTTGGGAAGGTATACCTCCTAAAAGCGTATCAAATTATCAAAATCTTGTTGAAATAGTCGACAAAGACAGGAAGTCTAGCGGGTCATATGGAAACCTTCCTATCGAAAGACACAATGATCTATTCAAAATTCGCCACGAATTTCACTATTGTTAAAAGAAAATTTAACCCAACTGTAGTTAAACCGCAGTAAATTTTGATGTGGAACAATGATATTTTGTAATCTTTAATTATCATTTTCATGATCACATCAAACTTAATATTCTATAGAACAATGTCTTTATCCGCTGTCACCTAAGTTCTAAGATATTTTCTGATGCGAAATTAGCTAGGTATATCTCATTTTAATTCTTCCATGCTGATCTAAGAGCTGGAGAAAAACACAGTACTTATATGCCATTACTTTTATTCCCGCGCAAATTGTAATAATGGAATTAATGGAAAAAATGGCTTAAAAAAAGATTTCCTCATAGGTCATGAACTGAAAACCTGTCACAAACAAGCCCACCATACAGCTGGACATGGCCTTTAAGTCTCACGGCTCTTGGCTCTGTCTACTCCGTAACGGATAAAAAACGTGTCCATGTCATTATAAATAATGCGTTTGTGCGCTAAAACATGAATATATTATTTAATACTGGCAATTTAAATCACATTATTTTGAAAGGCTGGCAGACGACCGTCACTTGTTTTAAAAATCATGGCTACAACCAGCGTGCATTACCTATGGCCTTGTAAACAGTCGAGAGCATAATAGTTGGGCCCCAAATTGCTAACAGTAGATTAGGCATCACTTGCGTGTTATGATATTAAGTAGACACGCCACAAAATGTTGAAAGAAACCGTCTTATGTAAATTATATAAAATATAAGGCTGACTAAGTATATAGAGATCAAAGCATTGCTCTAATTGCAGAATCCTGAAATATTTATAGATGATTTCTTTGTATAGTAACTAAGAAATATTTGAAAATCTAATGGTAAGTAAAATAGGGATTGAATATTTGTATGAAATATTGTTTAAAACACGTGAAGTTACTTATTTTGTTATAATTTCTGCAAAGGCATTCAATCTGTGACTTTAAATGTCCTTATAAAAAGAGATAATGTACTTGTATGAAGCTATTATATTTTCTCACACCTTATTTACTTTTTAGTCGATAGAAATTGCCCCTTTGGCTATCTAGATGAGCGGTATAATCGCGTTGCTCTTCAATTACAGTTCCAGCACTTTGCAAGTATCTAAATTAAATCTCCGAACAATTAATAAATCTCGTTTATTGTCGAGTGGCCATTTATTTTGTGGGATTGCTAAATTGTCTTTAATTAATTCTAATTGAGAACAAGAGTCTCGCGAGCCGTTTGCGAGACATGTTGTTGCAAACGCCCGCATCGACACATGGGGGTGCGTGCATATACATACAGCATATTGACCCTTATAACGAAGTTTCTCACGATAAAAGCCTTACACATTTACTTTCTTTAGAAAATGTAACTGAGGAAATAATATCGACATCCTTTGACAATTCCTCGTATTGTTAATACAAATGCTTTTCCTGTTCCTGCTTTCTTAATTAAAAGTTTCTTTTTAAATTCAACCGTTTTTAAAACAACAAAATCGACTCGAATGCATACGGATACATTTACTTCTAAAGAAAAGTATTGTTCCAAAAAGACGAAATTGAGACGCGTAACGACAATGTTATATCTTTAACACGGCTACTGTTTGTAAAAGAGTATGTGTAAGATTTCATTAGCTAGAAATCCGGTGTTTTCCCGGGCTTCACGCCGCGTCCACAATGGCAGCTTCCGCGCCGGTTCCCGCCAAATCCGAAATAAACTGACCCAGTTACGCGAGCGCACATCCGGTCCGCGCTCACGCCGTCTCCATCTGCATTTCCGGTGCTCTTGTCATTTTTATGGGTTATGATTTCGTTGGCCAATTTGACAACGTCATTTACAAGTATAGACAATTAAGAATTATGTTTTTATTTCTAGCAGACTTATTTCTGGTTCTAAAATGAAAATCTTTTTATAGGACTAAAAGCGTCTTTTATTCACTTTGAATTATGATTTGCTCTCCCTATTTTCCTGAGTGGGTGTTTTTAGGATGACAAAATAATTCAGTCGTGAAAATTAGGCTTTAAGGTTATTTAAAATGTAACAAAGATTAAAAGTAAGCTTAAAGAATCAAGAAATATTAAGCAATTTATAACAATATATACATTAAAAAAGTATATCTTATGTCTAACATGGTAAAACACAAAGTATTGCGTCCAGTCCAATTATCGGTTTGCAAATCGACAGTCTAATCATGATAGTTTCAATTGTAAGATACCAATAAACGTTTAGCGTGCATCCGCTGTATGCTATAAGGAGTTTTGCACAACCACTGGTTTTTGGAGCGTAAAGGGACGCTTGCCACACTCTGACCTTGCGATCGTCACCGAGCTGACGGTTGACCTACTAAATGCACATGCAAGGACCAACACTTTGTTGTTAGTACATTCTTCAATTTAGGGATCTCCAAGGTAATACTAATAGGCGTTACTTGAGTTTTCTTGTACCTACCATATTAGTATTCAACTCTGCTTGCTAACAGGCGGAATTGAAGTTAATACACTCAATCTATAAAAAAGCTTGAAAAATATTCTACATGGTACCTATCTATTATTGATAATCTAATAGATAAATTAAAAAAACAATCTAGAAGGGATGTAAATTTGGTTAAATGTCAAATATTCTAAGGATATTGAGAAATAAATGTTCGCAAAATAAAGTAATTTTCATTGTTATTATACTTTTTCTTTGCATACTGAAATATTAAAATTTCAAAGGCTATATTAAGAATGCCATTTAACGTCTAAAAATAATGATATCACAACCTAATGACACATTTTGTTTTTATTATTTATTAAATATATTTAATGTGACTCGTTGTGTCCACGTCAAATGTGTGAGTACCTGTTTTTACTTATTGTTTTTCGTCCATCTTTTTTTATTTATTTATAACAATTAGCCTTAACCTATTGTAATCAATATAAGTCTTATTTGACCAAATTAGTTGTGTATGCAATGAATAACAATATATCATTTTATAAACAAAACTAGCTAATGCCCGCGACTTCGTCCGACCTACTGGATACTATAATAGCCCCTGGCTCGGTTACAATAANNTCTAGGTCATAGTCTATCGTTGTGCTAAATTTCATCCAGATCTGTTCGGTAGTTTTTGTGTGATGCGTGTACAAACATACAGACAGACAAAAATTCTAATAACAATCGTTATGGCTTCTATAGGTCGTATAAAGAGCCCCTGTATATATTTTTATATATATATCTCCCATGTACAGACAGACAGACATAGCTCAGTTACAATTTTTTTATATGTATAGATATGAATATGAACTAGAAATATTGTGTGGTGCGACCCGCGGCGGAAGTAGCTGTTACGAAATAAATGCGGCTCTAATTAAATAACAAGCTCCTGCTGGCCGACCGCTACGCTCTCGATGTCAAAGGGAATGCTCTCATCGGTCCAAATATTTTTCAACTTTTAAAGTTGAATAGGAAAGTTGTCTATTCGTCATTGATGTTCTTAACGAATACAGATTATTTTATCGAAATATAGACTCCTTATTACGATCTTCTTTTTCTTATTGTTCTGGTTTAACGTAAGAATAAAGAATATTTTGTACAAAAATTTAAATAAATTGTACAAAATTTTAAAGAACCCCCGACACAATACACACGTCAAGCTTTTAACACCTCTATTTTTGCGTTAAAAACTTAGCTAAGGACGCTTTCGATTAAGTCACCTTTCTAACAAAAAAGAGTTATCCGAATCGGTTCAACCATTTGAAAGCTATGATTGCACAGATTGAATGATACACACACGCACGCATTCACGCATGCGCACACATACACACACTTCATCAAACTTAGAATTTAAACACGTCGGGGATTAAAATTAACAAAACCTTCTTTCTGCAAAAAATACAGGCCAATGTTGATAAAAACTGTCAACAATTTTGAACCTATGACCTCATGCGTCACTTAAAATATATTATAAATTTGTGGAAGTAGACAAAAAAGGAATGTTTATCAAGTTTTAAACCATTATTGTCACTCGTTAGGACGAAATCGGTCTCTCGCGAGATAAGGCGGTGCTTTTGACGGCAAAGATCAAAGTGTGCGCACGCGACGCGTCAAATATTCAAGGAACAAGGGGTCCATAGTTCGTATTCCAATTGCTAATCAAGAAACGATATGTTGTACTGCCATTCTAAGAATTTTATACTTATACGCAAAGTGATAATGTGCGGAACTGTTTATTTGGAAAAAATGGTAAAGAAATGTAAATTATGGAATGGCTATTAAAAGTATATAGAAGACATATTAAAAACTTCAGTTGCGAAAAACTGTATTTCCTTTTTCTGCCCTTTTATTTATTTTCTTGGAATTTTTTTTTTATTACAAATTCATAGAATCTCGGTTTACCTTTTGGATACGCAACCCTAAAAAGATAGTATAAATACACTCATGGACCACCTTTCAGTTTTTTTTTTTACGTTATTGAATGACTTATACCAAGACACAATATTTAATAAAAAAAATCTCGCATTTTACAACAGCTAAGTATAGGCAGTAATATGAAATCGAAACCTAATATCACACAGAACTACGCTGCTAATCTCACAACACTTTCACCAACAGTAATCCAACCCTAAAGGTCCATTTCTATTTAATAGAGTTGAAATAACCAGGTTTTATGCAGAACAATCAGATACTGCATCCCACGCGCAGCAAATATGTGCAATCAAACGTCTCATTATCTAATGAAAGACGAGTAATTATAAATCAATGGAACACAAAAATCGGACATTGTCCGAATTGAAAATGATTACAAATATTGTATTGAAAATTTGAATCCAATTAATTATACAAGCGGTTAAAGTGCAGTCAAATGAACAAACTTTAGATAAAGCAAATGGAAGAAGCGCTACGGAAACTGTTTTACAGTATTTTTAAAGCGGCATCGTTTTTATCTGACCAAATTTAACAGGTTCAATAGCCAAATTAACTATTTAATATTCTCAGTTGCATTTGATCGTATATATGTACGTTTATTCCTAGTTAGACATTTCTAAGTAATCTAAAACATATGACATTACAGTGTACTACACCGCCATTTGATGAATTTCAATGAAGTTAATGAGTATGTAGGTTTCCTCCTAATGTTTTCTTCATTCTTCTTTTTTCAGCAACCTTACGCTTCTATACTTGCTTCGCCGGAAAAATGTGGAGGAACTATTAAAATCATCGAGTCAATTCAGGCACCGTGTCTGATCATTGTGTCCGGCTAGTCGATAAGCCCGTGATTTGAGTAGTCTATCGGCTTATTATCTATTATCTCTGTTATCGAAGCTTCGATCAACACGACCGCTCTGACTTGATCAGACATCGACAAATAATACTCTTGTCTGGTTCCTGTTTCTCTTGTTGCGATTTGTTAAATAACATCTTTGCGTCTCGAATTAGAATGAGATGGTAAAGAAGCCGTTATTTATTTCTTATTTTTTATTATATTTACCTTATATTGATTTGATTCAGTTATTTATTATTATTTATTATATATTTCTTAGACGACGATACAACAACCAATTGATACAGAATTATTCAATTATTGAACAGTAATTTAGCCTTTTACCAGTGAATTAATAATACTACGGAATAGATGAAAAGCCTGGTTTATCATGTTAATAACAATAGGTAAACATTGTTTAAATGATCTGACGGTAAACTTATTATAGTGTGTAAAAATATTAGAACAAAATCAAACTTCTTCTTCCTCTGGTAGTCTATAGCTTGATTGTGATTTAAATGTTTATGAATTAGTGGCGTGAAAAAGTGCCTGTGAAGGTCTAATTTCTGAATAAATATTTTTATTGTTGATTTTTTAATCTTCACAAATTTATAAAACAAATACATATTATAAGAATTTCGTGAATACAATATTATTTACAGTGAATAACAAAAAATGTTGCCTTATGTATAATATTTTAAATATCAGCATATAAACTCAGTAATCACAACACAGGTTACAAGAGATCCTGCGCCCGCGCAGAACTTAAAAGCTAACGGTACAGTGCCTGGTGGAAGCTAGAAATCGTTGTAATAAAATCAAATACCATTGTAACGCTTCTAGCTTTAACTTGAGATGTAAATTGAAAAGTGTACAGGGAAAACATGTAGAAGTCTATCAAGAGAAAAGGCTTTATCAAGAGATATACTCATGGGCGATGCTAGCAACCTGTCACTATTTTATCTGGATCTTCATTCCACCAATAAGTACACCATTTTCTAAACGTAGTCCTTGAATATCAAGATTTTCGCGCCTGTTATTATTGTATACCGTAAGGGATAGATTTCTTTATTTTGACATATATTTATCTTTCAAAGTTATCATACTTAGATACAATTACACTTCTACTTATCAAGACACTATAGCTTTAGACATCAAATAAGTACCTACAATAAACTATACGTTATTCGGCTTGTCGTCGACCCGTCTAAAACGTAACCATTTGAATCTGCTAGAGCCATATATATATCAGTGGTTGAATTGTTGCTCAAAGTAAGACTATTTGATCTAATGCAATAAATAAATTTAATATAATTATTTATTGCATCTTCTAATTTTCAATATTTTGTATTCGAGTGTTATAGTAAAAGCAGTTGAGATTATCTGCACAAGTTTTGTGGCTGGCTGTGTATTCATATAATCTGATAGCGCTTAAGTCTTACAACTACTATTAAAAAGTGGACTCTATTTTAATAAGTTCAGAGTTACTATTTGTTTGTAGAGATTTAAAGGTTATGTTGTTTAGGCTTTGTGGAGACCAGTCTGGTCCACAGTACTTGGGCGGCAGGTGTTTCGAGACAGCCCTCCTCCCACTGCGCCGGCGCCGGCCGCAGAGATCAATGATCTAGCCGAGATTTACTTAGGTATTACGCACCTGGATACGAGTAATACTTAGCTCGGCTTCCTGTTGTAGAGGTACTTAACTGAAATTTTATTGACCTCTGAATTTCATCGTGTAAAATAAATTAAAAATAATCAAATATGTATGTCATAACTGTAGAAGTATTTATTTGTCTATACAGGCAAACAGGCATGCTGCCAACCTGATGAGAAGTTTTCACTGCAGTCTATGCAATCTATAAATGCCTGCTACACCCCTTTTCGGTTATCCAATATGAGTGTTTCAAAGATGGAAAAAGAAATTGATATTTACACAGATAATGATTACAAACTACTAGTGATGCCTCTTCTCGTGATTCTGAATAGTTTTTAAAATACTTTTTTAATCATTTACGGTAGCCCTCTCTACCTTGTAAGGGATAACGACGTGATTTGTAACATAAGTACTTCCCAAAACACAAAACTCAATTGATTACATCTACAGAATATTTTAATTTGATACTGATAAATTAAAGAATGAACTTGAGCATTTATTAAGAGAGAGTTTGTATGCTTTTTTAAAATGAGATCAACAATTAAAACAAGAGTGACAATAGGTACGTTTTCTTTACCATTCAGAATAATTTTCTCTCCACTATCAAATTTATGATTAAGTTTTGTCTCTAACGCCCAAGGCTATTTATGTATATTAACACATAAATAAATTCCATTTAGCTATTTCGACATCATGTATCGAGGTGGAAACTAATGGGTATAATCTCGCGTTATAATTAAGAATACCAAAACTTTCTATGGCCGTTGTAATAAGATTGGCTACCGGTACTGAATTACCGACTCCAATAGGTTTTAGTCACAAAACATAGAAGATATACAGACATACATGCTGTACCTTTGTTGTTTTAGATAAAATTATGTATAACTTACCTGCGGCTACGCTCACATCCCGCCGTCTTAGCGAGCACCAATAGCCTTAAAGGGACCCCCTGGCATAATTTGAGACCCGCTAGCATTTCTAGTTTCTGAGATTTCGTGACTAGTGAGTCAGTTAGTGACAGACCTTTCGCTTTAACATATGTAGATTTCTTGACAAAGCGTGTTGCTGATTAGAATGTTTATTATGTAACTTGAACTCTGTCGTATTATTTTGTTTTAGTTTTATATATAACAGCAACTTTGATTATGATTAATTCATTTTTAAGTACGCTTTCGTTCTGAATTACGATTTTTGCATTAATGGTTTCATCATTATTTTCCAAGATAAAATTATCTTAGATCATTTCACAACAAAATACTTTAGTATTACCGTGATTTGATTAATGAAGCAAATTAAATCTTGATTTTAAATAAATATCCCAATAAGCAGTCATGTGTGAAAACCGAACATTTTTAGATGGTCGAATTCACACTACCTCTGTTTTTTTCGACGCTCTAGATAATTCTAATCACCTATGTCATTTAAAGTATTATTGTATATACCCATATCAAATAGTGCAATAGTGGTTTTGAGGTCTACTGCTGTATTCTCAGTAATTTGCATTCCAATAGATAGACATGCGCATCACGATTAATGGGGTAATTAAATCGTGGGCAATAATTTCTTAACAAGCGTGGCGGAGGCGCGTGAAGTGACTTGTTTTGGAGTCCGTTTGTGGAGTATAGTAGTTCTAAGCTATTCTTAAGAAGTAATTTTTCTTATATAACATGTTTAGCCAACAGTCACCCTATTTGTCTAAATATTAATAAGATGGAACTGATTTTTTTGGGATTTACTGAATTTATATACAGCTGATTTTTTTTACTTGATCGGGAATTCAGATCGCTAAATTAGCTTTACTCCTATATAATATTAATTTTGTCATTTTCCAGTTCTTTTTTGTCAGAAGAAGGCAAACGAGCAGGCGGGTCACGCGATGTTAAGTGATCAATGTTAAAACCCCGCCCTCCCCATTTGGCTCCCCAAATGGGGAGGGCGGGGCGGGGAAATTGGGCCTCCGGCTCTCCCTCTCACCGGACGGACCATGGCGGCTGATAGCTGCCATTCAGGCATCGGTCTTCTGTGGGAGTGTGGTATTTCCCTAGACGAGCCGGCCCATTCATGCTGCAGGCTAAAAAAGCAAGCAGCAGGCTCCATACCACTACAGTTATTAAAGTATACCAATATCCCTATTAGACGTAATGTTAATATTTCTTCATCGGTACTTCTGAATTAAGATGTTGATATTTAGCTTCAAGTTATTAAGCAACGCCAATAAATAAACATTATATCTTAATCGAGCCCCCATCTGACCATTAACGTTGCCATGAAATTGCTACTTCATCTTACACTTTTATAGGCAATCTTAATCTTTATTGAATCTAACGCAATATGCGAACTGGCGTTACACCTACAAAATTTTAATGTGTTCATTTATGTATTTTTTTATGATTTGCTTGTTCCAAGTTTTCAGATTTTCAGAACGGTTTTTATGAAATTCACAATGAATCTGTATTTATTTTTGTTGTAAATCGTATCTTTATAAGGTTAAAAATAAGTCCAGTATCTACAAAATTGAACCTTAATCAGACCTTCTTAGAATAAATCTATGTTTAGTTCTAGATTCTATTACAATTTATTGTTTTTTTTTTTTACACAAAATATTATTTGTTATATTATCTACGTTTTGGAATATTCTTCAAGAAAGTATGAAGGTGATCATATTCTGAAGGAATTATATTAATCATATTCAAGAATATCTGAAGGACACTAAGCTTCTTCACATCCAGAAAACCCAAATGACCCGACGCAACTCCAAAAAAGAAATACGACAGTCGTCATCTTCCAAAAGCCAACGTATGGTCTTGTTAAAAAGTACCAGCAGCATGTTATTACCGAAGCCGTTGACCCACGGCCGTCAGATTACGCCGACATGCCGTATTAGCTACCGTGGCTCAACAAAATTAACAGATCGACCAGAAAAACTAATTAATTGCAACCATTAAATCGGATTACAATAACTCTTTATTCAAATCTTGTTTGATGAATTGTACTGTGCTCTTTCGTATTTTGAAGGAAAAATGTTGGCGGAGCGTCGATATTGTCTCGTGATGATTTGTGATTTAAATGATAATAAAATTAACAATTGTCTCTTATGTGCTCAACATTAATATAATCAACAAAGTTACTAATAATATTACTATAAAAATACATCTCCTTTATTTTCATTCTCATATGAATAAACAAAAAAAGCATCGAATAAAATACTTAAAGCTGCTGACAGGCCATTAGTTAAACTGGCTGAAATACTCAAGTACAAGGATTTTGTAATAGCTCAAAGGGTTAGCGAGGACACCATTCGTCATGGATCAAGTAATGCATTTGCATTTTATACTGACACCACAGCGTCTCTCTTAACAAACACATTACACGCTATACGTCTTCTCTTGACATTTTTATCCAGGACTTTTCGAATCGTTACGGCTATGAGTGCCGCATTTATAAAATAAAAATAGACGAGTGAAGATCTTTTATTTATTATTGACAAAATTTTCTTTGTTTGCAACGAAAGGTCCTTCAAAAGAAGCCTGGAGAAAGAGCTCTGTAGTTTCTGGACCGCTCAGTCGCTTACCATCAGGTGATTCGTTAGTTAGGCTAGAATTAAAAAAAAAACTAATTTTAAAACAATTCGACTATAATCGAGCATCTAGACACAAGATAGAAAGAGATCATAATTTTGTCCGTTGAGACGGTCAGATAGATACCATAGTCAATTCGATATAACGGTAGCGTATAACACACACATACAAGCGAATGGTACACTACTTCACTACATATACACTAGGAGAGTAATGAATGGGACGCCGCCACCGGCTATTAACCATAGGGCTAGCGATGTTCAATAAATTGTAAACTCTATTTGGTAATTTATAGCTTCGCTCTATGAGAACATGGAGCTGATCGGTTCTGTTTTAATTAAAGTTTAATAAATTTTTCGTAAAATAAATGTTGCTGTTAATTGAAATAAATATTTATTGTGAAAATTTAACGACTGCCAGTCACTGATCACTTGTTCGGATGATTGAAGCAGCCCTATAAATAAAGCGAGGTAGATTGCGCGTGCGCCGTTCCCACGACTCGCAAACTGGTTCGCGCGCGGCTCCGCGCAGATAAGCTGAAACTTACCACTCGCCCGCTAAATTAGTACTCCGGTGACAGTTTCCTGCCTCCTGACTGTTCGATTTCTGATTTCCACATCCCAAATAGCGAATTAATTCACAACTATATCATAGATATTTGGTACTGCAAAAACTATTATAGATTTTTCATGGACGTAGGTGTTTAAAAAATTGTAAAATAGCCATTTGCACAAAAAACTTTCCTACCGCGACTTCCCCTGGCTAGTAGGGTGGTTGTACCACACACAACTTTCAACCAGTGTTCTATTTTTTAAGGGGTATTTATGTGTCCTTCCTAATAGTGTCCTCACTTGATATTTGAATCTGTCAGACATTCAGTCACTTAAAGTTGTAAAATGAATAAATGCAGAAAGATAGAAAATATATTATTTGATAGCATATGGAACTCGACTTGCGCTTATCGATCATGTTATTGTTAATTCGGCAGTAGCACTGGTTTTTTGTAATAGTTCGTTAATGGACTTCATAATAATATTGTTACTTATTAAAGTAGCCAGTCGGACGTCAAAGTATAAAGAAATGGAATACAGAAAATACTATATACACCTCAGATTGAAATATATACAAAGTTTCAATCAGAACGTTAATAATCTAAATTGAAATATTAACATCATTTGTAAATTTAAATATATTTATACAATATAATCAAGTAAATAATATTTTTAGTTTTATCTGAATCGTTTCACCAATGAGCCCACCATTCTGCCAAACGTAGTTTTTGAGTCTCACGACTCATGGTTCTGTCTACTCTGCAAGAGATACAGATGTGGTAAATATATCCGTTCAAAGTTTATTTTTAATGACAATAGTTTTGTTTTTGTTAGTTGGGGTAATTCAATTAGGTTTAAAGATATTCTCGAAGAAAAGATATAAAAATCGCTTACTTGAGAATTGGTACATTAACATTAGTAAGTTAATAATATTTGTTTTAAAGATCGCTCGCTTAGTTTGACACACTACACAATTAACATATTCACACACTTTTTGTTTGTTCACAACATTTTCGACTCTAACCTGCATTAATAAGGTTCGACAATATATGTGCAAGTGTTGCTTTGAATGTGTTAAAATGGAGTATAAAGCCTCTTTTCTGTACTTTCGTTTAGTTGAACCTAGAGGCATCGAATGGCTGTCATAAATATTACATATCATCTCAAGATTAAATCTCCAGTAGTACATTGCATTTAATTTGTATCTGTTGCACGATGTTGGTTAAATTAAAATCGATAAATCTATACGCACTCAAAGAACTTTAACCTTATAGCTATGAAGTATTTTCCTTTGTTTCATTAAATACATATTTGGCCATTGAAATAAAGTCATGGGAGTTCGAAATCTTTTAAAATCATACTACTTATCATTAATTATTACACCCGTATGCTGTCATTTAAATTTTGTACTCATTAAGTTTTAGCAACGTTTTTTATTTCAATCAAGCAGGATATAAAATAAAGATTTTGCAAATATCAAATTTTATCTCTTCTTTTAATCTTTTAAAAAATGGAAAGGAATTTGAGAAATAACGGAATGCCCAACTGAAAATTCTGAAAACGTTAAACCCAGAGTCAACATAAATCAGAAAGTGAAATCAAAGAAATTAAAATTTGAATTGTTTGGTGAAGATAATGATCGTCACCATCCTTTCTTTGGTCAATAGAGCAAGCAAGCACGTGGAGCAACCATCCGACTAAACTAACACGGGTCTACTTCACAGATTCATATTAAGTAGATTACTCAAGCATTTCTCGTCTTAAATGTTACTTAATACTACCATTTCAATATTTACATTTAGTTTTAGTTTCAATATAAAATATATAACAAATCTATTATGTTTTTTCTTCTTTTAATAATCAACTTAATAAAAGTGGTACGGACGACGTCTTTTCATCACTTAATGCTCTTGTAACAGCACAATATTTAGAAAAATTACGGCACACTTGATTTTTATACAGACGATGACAAATGATAAGTCTACATAATATAAGTTTGTGGTCTACTTGCACCAGTTATACACAAGTACTTGCGCTAGTTACACGCCATTCAAGAAACGACGCACACATGCTCATGCGCCTCTACGCTAACATTTCTAAGAAATGTAGCGCTTTTCCGCCCGACTAGAACTACTGGAAGTACGTACAGACACGTACATTCAAATTAATACGTGTAGATCTCTATGCTGAGAGAATACCGGTGTATTTGCTTTGTAATTTGGCTGTAAATTTGCTGTTGTCTGTATGAGTGTATTTGAGTGTACAATTAGAATAGTCTTAGTTCATGTTACATGTACTGCCTATGATTTCTATAGAATAATAGTGGAAAATTTGTTACTTATTTGGTTGTGCTAAACTTATCAAATATTTGACAAGTAGTCTAAAGATAAGTATTTGAAACGATCTAAGTATAACTACCTCATTATCAAACAAAACATACTTTGATCAAATAATGACACCCAGACCAATAGACTCTATCCAAATAACGCCTTTAAATAATCTTTTTCCCATAGGGACAGGTAGAGACTACATTCTTCATTCTTCTTCTTGACAAAATATGTTCATATGCAATTGTAAATTAAACCTTTTTATTTACTTACATATATGTATATATATTTTTTATTTTAAGGTTGATTGATACACGATGTATTTGCTTATCGAGAACAATGTAATTTAAATCAAAAGTTTAAAACATAAAAAGAAAAAAATTTATTGTACAAAAATAAGACAACATACACATGATATGTACATGTACAGAAATGACAAATATAATTACTCTCCTGAAAGGTTCATTATCTCAAAGATTTCAGATTACTTTTTTCATGTTTCGTCGACTGAAATAGCCGGCGACGTCTCATTAGGCCCGTCAGCGGACGCTTTGAAAAATGTCCCGTTTAACCCCAGCATTCCCTTAATAGCCCTCGAAGGGTTAACCACAAATAACCCACGCGGAAGTGGCGCCGCTATCTTAACTCCGATTTTTAATAGTTTTAATTAGTTATTTAATTTTATGTTATGTGAACACGACTACAACTAGCTGTCAACGCGTCCACAGATAGCAAATTGGCGTGAGAAATGTGTTTCTGTCTGGTTGCGCTGCCCGTTGAAATGTTGATGGCGGGAATTTCACAAATTAATTATATTATTTATTATTGAGTTCGAGCAGCTATAATTACTGTAAAGCTTTTGCCCTCGCGCATATTATCTTAAAAAATAAGTTGGTGATTTGTAAAATCTACATGCGTACATAATATAATAATAATTGGGCATCACTACATAATGTTTAGGTATGTAAGTCTATCAATATTAATTCCAATATACATAAATTTCAGTTATACATTCGAGAAAAAAATCAACTTTAAATTGAACAAACCCAACATTTGATTAAATAACAGATCTTTGATTCCTTAATATTGTTATTTTTTTTCTGAAATGTAGCATAACAAGTTATTTTTATTACCCCCTGAAACAAGATGTGCCACATAATGCTTGAAAGACGTCGGATTAAATTTCAATTATAATAACACTGACATCTTCCCATTGGAAGCGAGTAGGACCACGCCTCTTCCTTTGGAAGTTATTGAGATCACCCTTCTAAATAAATAAATATACCAACGGTAAAATCACCCCTGTATCGTGGGTTATGTGACATCGCTATTGTGTATTGTGTATATTGCATATATTATAACGATTGGTGGGTTTTCTGCTGTCTACTTTGTATAAATTTATCTACACGATTGGAAACGGTAGATTTATAAAGATTGTGAAAAAAATAATAAATTCATAAATTTTGTGTCATGTTAGTTCTTAATAATATTTTATAGCTATGGCGTTTAAAATAGTAATTATATTTTCTTTTTTTTTCAGGTAATGTACCACCACATAATGAAATACATATTTTTACATGGCGTTTATCTACCAATAAGGTATATGTAATCTAATTAAAAATGGATACACATATTTTACTTACTAGTCTTTTTGACATAATAATGTTAGAGCTCTATTTAAGAATATATATTTTAGAATTGATATATGTAAATGGCATATTTTCGGAAATTGATTCGTAAATCATTAATATTACGCGTCTAAATCATTTCAACTTGTCTCAGTATTGCTTGATTAATGAGTTTTAAAAGTCGTTGTACAAAGGTTTTGAGGCAATAGTTGCAGAAAAATATTTATTTTCTTTAATAATAAAACTGTAACTGCTCGGTGAATAAGATTTGTAGAACTAGAAAATGATATTTAGTTGAAGAAATAAGTACTATATTTTTATACAAATTGTAACCTCCAAAAAGTAGAAAGTTTACAAAATACTAAAATGCCAACTAGACACTAATTACGCCTCGTGTTTAGGTCGCTCAAATACTATTTCTTATAAGCTTACACTAAACATAGAGAGTTTAAACTTGTACAAAAAAGTGAAGGAAATGTGGTTCGAGACCAGTCACGTTCATATCTAAAATAAATCGGCTAATGCAGCCGTATGGAAGAAAACAAAATAAATAATTAACTATGAATGACTTAACATCCATTCGAGCGCGGGGTCTATTACCGAATCACTCGATAATTTGTAATACCAAGCTGTTATATAGTTTTTATAGATTACAATATCTATGTAATTCCTGCAAATGTGTACGTATGATCAACAGCACATATTTACCCAAATTTATTAAAATTCACCGTGACCAGGCATGCAGTGGACTGTACACACACTTTTATGTTATAAAATTACATGTATTTGACTGTTACGTGCACCGTAAAAACCCTTTGGAATATGTCACTATTCTTATTATTTACATGATGTTATTGTCTTTGCAAATTAAAGCATAATTTTAATATATACTTCAATGTGATACATTGAAGCCAATCAAAAGTGAGGATTTTCGTAGTCGAAATTTCATATCTAGTGAATATTTCCAATAAGATATCGATCTCTTTAAGAATAGCGCGCCGCGGTCACGAACTAGAATCATATTAGAGCGAACCGGTCCATCATTCACCGCGGAGCACTCGGACTAATAACGAGAAAAAATCGACTCATTGATGCCTAATAATCACAGCTACAACACAGTATTAACTTACCATGTTAGTTACGTAAGAGTTTAGACGTTATGTTAAAAATACAGTTATTTTTTATCGGATACTAGCATTCCACTGCGGCATCGCTCGCGTGAATAACAATTTTTATATAAATATTCACCTTTGTCTAGTCTATATTTGTGCCAAAAAATTTCAAAATCGGTACAATAGTTTTTGAGTGTTTTGGTTAGAAATAATATTGGTATGGATATTTTTTTTAGGTTCATACAAATTATTTTAAAATAACGACTATATTACGACTATACTAGACGATAGATTTAAAAACCTTATTTGTGAATCACCCTATCTATTTAAAAAAATCCTATGTATTAAAAAAAACCGCATTAAAATCCGTTGCGTAGTTTTAAAAATCTAAGCATACTTACATATGTATATAGGAACAGATAGCGGCAAGCGACTTTGATTTATACTATGTAGTGATTTCGATATGTTACGAAGTTTTTTATAACTATTAAAAATAATAATATATGTACATTACACAATAATTAATATACAGAGGGTTTAAAATATTACAGATTTACACAAACTACTACTTTGTATCTACGAAAGAACTTTAAATATGTACATATAAAATGCTAAATATTTAGGGTTCTTTAGTATGAACTAAAAAACCAGTAAACTTCAAGCGAATGAAAACACGGACATACGAGTAGTCATTGAAAGAGTTTGCAACACCTGCCAGCCAGCTCAAACAGTCAAATATCATGGAAATAAATTAGTGGATAGCCGCGGAACAGGTGAGAGACGTACGGTTTCGACACCTCAGTTATTTCCGACCGACTATTTAAATCCCCAGTCGGTACATTATTTTGGGAAAACAACAACAAGGACTAGTGAAAAATCACCGCGCTCTTTATGATTGATCATTTCTTGAAACTCTGCGCTTTCGGAGACATAATGTGTTGATTTGTTAACCGAAATGAGCTACGGCGATAATCTGCGCCCGTTTGAGCGTGATTTGCACAAACATTTATTAGGACGAAAATAAATCGTGATTTATTTCGGTAACTCCATTATTTGTTTTAAAATGCAGTCTTAGGTTTCGATTGCCGGTCATAATGGAAAATTATTTTTTTCTGATGTGTATTATTATATAGTTTCGTCCCATTAATATCCTAAAATATACAAGTCTCGAACTAAGTTTGAGGCTAGCTCAATTTTTTATTTAGGTTCCTAAGTATATTTTCTGGCGTTATTTTCCATATTAAATATTCATTATTCTTTCTTGAAATTAATTCATACAATTAGAGTTTTGATCTCTTATTTTCTACACCAATGAGCTTAATTTAATTACTTGTGGTGTGAACTTCAATTTTCCGGCGGGCAGCAGTGACCTCTTTCACACACTTTCGTTTCGTTACACTTACATTATTTGGCTTCGACATATCCGTCCATTTATTATATCATATCCGATTTACATTGCGCTCCCTTATCTCTGTAGACTTTATTTTTTATACTTGGAGTTTACCAAAATACATGATTTTTGATAAAAATAATTGGCATAGGCAAGTTTCATCCAATCACCATTTTGTATTTCATTAACATCAATTCAATGATAGTGAGTTAGAAAAACGGATTAACAGCAGACTAAATTTTTTTATAATCTTGGTAGGTACGGAGAAGATACTAAGTATGTATTAAGCAATATTATTTCATGAATCCTCACGCAATGACTCCTTACCATCAGCAAGATATTTTTTTTTATATATTTTAATATAACATTCATAACGTGTACAATATGTACATATTGTTCACGTTATATACGAATAAATTACTATCCTTTAGATAGTGAAGTATTAAACTATCGCAAATTTAAATGCATTTCCCTCGTAAGTTAAGTACATTTAAATAGTCACAAAGAGGAGCAAATAGAACAATGAATAATAACTTCTTATAAATGTATTATCTTCCGTGTAATATGATACAATAATCGCACCCGCCGCTTGCAGTATCGAGTGACGGCGACAAATCGCTCGTGCATAATCGCAAATGTGCTTTTTTACCACCATTCGCCATTCAGGACCCACTATATCCGGCGCACAGGCACCATATTGTTAGCCAAAATACAAAAACATTGATCATTACGACTTCAAAACTTGAATATAAACGTAATTATCTCATAATAGAGTCGAATTTCCAGCATCAGGTAAACAGGTTGCATTTCTAAGGTACGGACAATTTGTAAAAAAGGACGATCTTTTGTGGCTGCAGACAGAGTGGCACCGAAACCTTTTTGTTCGTGCAAAATACTCCAAAATGAATGGGAACTCATCGATTACTTCCACGAAATTCGGGTGCCCGCGCCGTCCGAGCGAGCCCATTAAATTTAATATCCATACGGATTTTCTTTCCTGTTCTGTTCATTTTCAAATGCGCATGAAAAGATTGATGAATGGAGGAGGAGGAAGCGAAGAAGGTATCGCAGGACCGTCCGTATTAAGTGAAAGGATCTAGTCTTTGCCTACCCCTATTGGAAAAAGGCGTTTTAATATGTCTGTTTATTTTCTCATCACTGTGCTCGTCACATTACATATCTACATTAGAGTTCAACATTTCTTTGCTTGAATCCATCAAATATTTATATCTTGCGTCTTGTGTTGTTTTCTATAAACTGGGACCTATTTTAACTGGTTATTTCCTTTTAAACCGCTACCTATAAATAGCATAATAATGCAAGTACAAGCTTTCAAACGTATTGGCTTTTTGCAATAATTGCAGGTCTCATGTAAAACAACTCGCACTGAAAAAAACTGAAATGAAGTAAAAGCAGATAAATTTAACCCTTATTTTCTAAGGCGCGATAAGCCAAGTCGCTGGTGCGCGGATAGCAGCTCCATTTACCTCTTACCAGATCTTCGCACCTCACCAACCACAAAACGCATCCCATTCATGACAAGCGAGTAAATCAAGCGAGAACACTTGTAACATAAAAGGTCTAATTGGAAACACTACCTCAAATGGAAAACAGCTTTCTGCTGCCTCTGGAAAAACCACTTTCGTACGCGTGCGCTACGAGTTACGACTTTTTCGATGGCTATTTCTGTGCAGTGATAGTAGTAAAGCAGTTTGTTGCATATGATAAGGAGTTAGAATGTATTTTAGATCTAAATGAGTGTAAATTAAGGTCGAAATTTAAATGTTTAGGACGTGTAGTTGTGTCGTTTGTGCAGTGGCGGTCAGTTTTATGAATGAAGCGCAGCGCTTCGAGCGGAAGCCGGCGTGTAGTGCGGCTTTCCCGCGCAGCCAGTTTCATTAATAATTAAAATGCAACTATAGGAATGGCCGGACGACGAGATGATTTCTAGTGGCTAGTGCGAGAACAAGCTAATTCAATGTTAATTCTAATCAAGAATTTTTATTTTTTATTTAACTGATAAAGGCAGATGATAGCCTATTACTTCTACAAGACATTCAAAACTATGGCATTTTTAATAGACCTTTGTATATCCAATTAAACAAATGGCTCTTTCAAAAATTGTGTAGACACCGCTATATAAGCTAATCATTGTTATGGTTATGTCAAAATATTTGTGACGAAATATTCTACAAAATATTTCTAATAATATTGTATATGCCACTCAATGAAAAGTTAAACCAAGACATAATTTTATACTTTAGTAAGTTCCTGTAAGTACAGTTACACAATTTGTGTAACCAGTTTTATTTAACAATGGTACTTACTTCTTATTCATTCTTTGCGGTCACAAAAACTCCCGTAAAAAGGCTCGTAATTTGGGTGCACCTCAGTAATATCTATCATTAAACAGTAGCCTACAGAGACTTCATCTCACCCTACATGATGCCGCAATTTGTAACGGCAACAAAATAAAATTTACCGAATCATTACGCAACACGCAATGGAAATACTCTTAAAGGATAGTTTATTATGATATGTAATGTGTTGGAGAGGGACAGAATATGACTGGAGAGCAGGAGAGCTGTATCGCTGTACTATAAAGAGAATGAGATAGATATGGTAGCTAGATACTCGCGTCCGGCTGGCTACTTCCTGTGCTAGGATAGTGTGGAGAGAAACTCGCTCTTTGTACTTGTCTGAAAAGTAATTATAAAACCGCTATAAATGAAGCAACCTACGATTACTTAACAGAGTTAATGATCAATTACCATTATGTAGGCTACCTGAATAATTTTATTGATTTAGTTTATTTCTGGTTCGTCAATGTAATCTAGTAACTTATCCATATGAGAATACTATTGTAATAATACATTACAAAAAATTATACAACGTTTTGCAAAAATTTAAAATTTGTACTTATTATTTTCAAAGCGATCAAAATGTATGGACCAAAATTCATAATTTTATTTAAACACTAATATTCTTTATAGCTGTATAAAATACATATAAATTAAATATATTACTAGTAGCCCGATCAGTTAAGATACACAGGAAGTGACTCAATATCCGACCACCTATAATTATACCGTTAATAGTCGATATTTTTTTGTGGCAGCAACAGTTAGTAATTTTATAACATATCAAATCTTGGTCCCCACTCTTTCACGGCTTCCATTCATAACGAGACGAGAGCTACTCGAATTCATTCATGCCTAGAAAGTAAGCCAGTGCATTAAGGATACGTCAACCTTGATATCTGGTTTAATTTTATGCTGTAATTTCCTGCCACTTTGTTTTTATTTTGCAATTTCTACAGCCAGTTTATGAGAACGATTAATTCACTTTTTTATTTACATGGGGATTGCTATAAAATTACACGGTTAATTAGAACGATAGTGCATCAATACTGTAACCTCTATGCTAACTGAATAAAAAAGTATACGTAGATGTAAACTGATTTAAATCTATAGAAACGTGATATCTCTACATATAATAAAATTGTAACTAAGCTATGTCTATACATGGGAGATATTTAAGAAAAAAATATACAGGAGCTCTTTATAGGACCTATAGAAGCCAAAACCATTGTTTTTAGAATTTTTGTCTGTCTGTATATATGTACGCGCATCACACAAAAACTACCGAACGGATCTGGATGAAATTTGGCATAGCGATGGACGATGACCTGAAATAAAAGATAGGATACTGTTTGTCCCGGAAAAATTTACGGTTCCCGAGGGATATAATTTATTGTAGTAGTACTAAGTAATCTACGCGGACGAAGTCGCGGGCATTAGCTAGTTTCAACATAGAAGTGGAGTCCCTTAAAATTTTTGTGATAATAATATTTTTATTTCATAAAATGCGATCAACTTGATAGAAAGGTACTTTCCATCATGCGGGCCGTATTTCTGTCAGCCTTCTTTTTTTTAAAGAGGGAGGAAACGAGCAGGCTTGTCGCTTGATGTTAAGTGAAAACCGCCGCCCGTAGACACCTTCAACACCCGGGGGGGGGTCACAGAAGCGTTGCCTGCCTTTAAATGGTATTTAGCCTTTTTAATGGTAAACAATACATATAAAATAATGTAAATGATACCAGAATTTCATACATTTTTTTTGGTAAAAAAAAGAAAAAGTACCTCACGTGATTTGTCAGTCGTTTAGATAAAATTAGACACACTTATAGCACTTAGTCCATTTCCGTTGCCCACATCTCTTGCTGTGGTACTTGTGGCTAATTGTCGTGTCTCTACAGCTCTTTTAATCTGATTAACTCAATCGGGCAGACTAGATAAGATTAACTATCGTCGTTTGTTAGTCATAATATTTACGATTCAGAATTATGTGTGATCTACAAAAAAATGTTGTTATATAAAATACTAGCTTTTGCTCGTGGCTTCGCCCGCGTCAAATAAAATGAAAAATATTAGTCTCGCCCTTCAACTGTCGCCACATAAAAATTTACACTAAATATATTGCTCCGTATTGACATGAAAGATGGAAAAACACTATTATATAAAAACACTATATATTAGTACGTTTAATATGAGTTTGAGGAGCCCATTTTATGGCTTCAAGAAATTAAGGTTTTTCAAAAAAAAATTTAGTCTTTTATTAATAAAAACAATACTTACACTTATATAAAGATGTATTAATATAATATCTCTGGTTAAATTAATCATATCCATACTAATATTTTATATTATAAATCCGAAAGTCTGTCTATCTTTCTGTTCGGCACAGCTAAACCACTGGACCGATTTGGGATCTCCCAATATACTAAAACGGGCGGTAAAAATTTGTTTTTAAATAATGTCTCTTCTGCTTTCACGGCTAAACCATTCTACTATTCTACGCTGATGCTAGTAAGTTATAAGTAATTGATCACTGCAACAGAACAAACAAAAACATCATTATTATTTTGAAAAATTATCAATTTTATGTGTACTAGTCTTTTTAAGTTAATTAGTTGTAAAAATACTCTAATTACATCGTAGGGATCCCCACATCCTGCGCCCACGCAGAAGGCCAATTGACCAACTCTTTTGTTTAACCGTCTTAACTTCGTTACTGCAATCAGGGCCGCCCTTTGCCCCGGACACGCGCCCTAGCCTCTGGCTCTGTCTGTCTGTATGTCATTTACTGCTTTTGTTCACGCCTTTGAATAGAGGTTATAAAAAGTAAGAATGTAGATATTTGTTTTGGTAATATGAAAGTACATATCTTGTGATTTTTCTTAATGTAGGTATTTGAATAATCTCGTATTACCTATTATATAATATGTAATATGTATGGTAATTGATTGATGAATATCAAATAATGTTTTTTTAATGTAAGAGTTTGTACGAGTCTGCGACTACTTCTAAGTGATGAGTTCAAGTATCACAACAATCACTAAAACGATCACAGAAAATAATATATGTCGTAAGTAAAAATCAACAAAAGCTACCAAAAACAATTACCTACCGGAGCCTGTAAACTGACGTTAAGTGCTTAACAAAATGTTTGTTCACATCTACTCAATTAAATGGCTCGTTTCATTCATGCTTAATTACTGGAGAAGCGTGCTGAAGCAATCTAAACCTATCATTGCTATTCATAGGAGCTAGAGTAGTCGAAAGCCGCAACCTGTCATGCCACATTGTCGCGTCGAGTGTCTCATTTATGAATGAACTCACAGATCGAGCAACTTCCGGCTAACTGTTGAGATAGTACGACACTCTTCCTGGTTCCTGCTATGGTATCTTTAATTACGTCGCCAATGTAAACAGACCTGTGTGTCGATATCCAAAGTAAAACATGTAAATTCTAACCCTTCAAAATAGAGTGCAAATTCGTTCATAACATCGATTGATCAGAGCCCATTTCTCCTTTATCGAGATCGTTCGAAATATGAATAAAGTTATTCTAAAAGTGACCAAGAGGAGTTACACGCTAAGGGAATATGAACGCTGCTGTTTTGCATTGCAGTCGAATTTAGGGTAAAATTATCCCAGGTATAGCTGGCTCGCATCCTGTACTGCATGTTTTTTTTTCTGTCTCCTTCCCGGCGTTTCACCGTTACGCAATATATCGTTAATAATTAGCGGAAGGAGAGATTCCCGTGTCTTATGGAGATGCTGGCTTTCTGGTTTTTTCGCCGGACACTTCCTGTCCTACCTTCGGTTGGTTACCTGTCTCTACATGCTCTTAATATGTCCGTCCAGTAGGGAAATTACAAGCTCATGCTTATTAAATAAAAGGTTGACTAAGATTTGTTGTTTTAAATCAAACTTTAAAAAATATGTGGACCTCCAATTTGCCGTCCTAATTGTTATAATTATTGAATAAGGATAAAAATTTACAATGTAAGCGCACTGGATTTTAATCCTTCGATGGATGGACGCGGTCGGCATTACTGCCGGCTTTATTGGCGATCTCGAGTTGCGCCGCGTTCCCGGTTTTTGCAGCTCCATTAATTGCCATATAACTTCTGCCAAATTGCGCACTTCGATCTGTCTCACGTCTGAAACCTTGTAAGAAGCAATTTTATTTGCTCGCCGATCTCAAACACCTGATAATGAGCGCTTCGTCGTATCCCAACAAATTAACTTTAATTTAAGCATCTTCGGACATCAAAATCGCGGCTTATTAAACTTTCTCATTCCAATCTTGTTCGTTATCCAATTTTCTCACGAGACAAACGCAGAGCAAAATTCGGTCACGCAAGTTAATCTATTCAATACCGAAACCACACCTACACTAATTTATCACAAATGAGTGTTTTTACACAAGGTTTATGATGCGTGCGACGAAAACTCGACAACAGAGATGTTGGCCAACGAGATTAGACCCGCGACGTCCCTCGCGGCCATAAGATCTGTATATCGAAAAGGGTTATTTATAGTGCGAGCGAGGAACAAGATATATTGGCGGCTTTGTATGTTCTCACGATGGCGCTCGCGACGGCTGACAAAATCATTTATGTTGCAAGTGTTCGGAGACCGGTCGGCCGCGATTTTGACCTCCGGCGGGCCTTGATTTGAGAACATACTTGCACCAGTCCTAAGAATACTCATGGGGCCCAAAGAGCGTGTCACACTGAATCCTTTATGAGGCTATCCACCTCGTCGCTGTTACGCGAACTTTTTGTATTTAATTATCATAATGATACGGTTCGCTTTATGTTGGTCGTTATGTGGAAGGATAACAAAATTTTCAATCAATTTGTCAAAGCCGACCGGACCCGTCTAATAAGTATCTATATGTCGTGTCGCTGCTTATATAAAGTTGGCTGGTGGTGTTCATTAGCAAATATTTTCCCGTGCGAACAGGTATTTTATTAATTGCTTTTACGACTCTTTTAAAGATTCCTCAACGTTTGGGAAAAAAGGTTCTTCATGTTTTTATGCATTTCTACGTAAAGAATTTATCTAACAATTAAGCATTCTTAGTTTAAAGTAAGGTTTTTACGAGGTAAGGCGTGAGCTGATAATCTCTACCATTTCACGTCGGCGAGTGCTGTGAAGACCTATGTTGGTCTGATTAATATCCAATTTTATGCATGTCGATGGTTCGGCGGTGGACGCGGCGATTGTATCGCTGATCCTATCGGCTGCCTCCGACCGCCCGACGTCCCTATCTCCGTATCTCTTCCATCCACTACTGCAACTAAAATACGTACTGTCTAAATTAAGGCGCATTAATAAATACGACTCACTACCCTACTCTTTAATTAAGATGCCTGTATTTAAACGTAAGCCGAGGCACGTTAAATATTTCTGAGATTATGGCTGCCATAATTTATGCCCATATCTATTAGATAATAACAAATGCGCAGTTTTATCACTGTTTACGGAGTTGATTTAAGTATTATCATCACTGATGATCGTGGTGTTAGAAATGGTAATGCGTTTAATGCATCGGAAGTCGCGACGGGTCGAAGCTGTGTTGACAGCACAGCGATACCCGATCTTTATATCATTTAGTTGGTTGATTTCAAATTATGGGTAGATAGGAGATGTTCTTTATCGTTTAATTTTTACCCGACTGCGGCAGAAGGAGGGTTATGTTTTTTACTATAACGAATAATGAACATTGATAAATATGAGAACTTTATTATAAAATTACATTGAATCAAAGTAGGTATGGTGTTAAGTTTGTGTACAAGGGGTAAATATGGAAACTACTCGTCGTAAAAAAAGAGTTTTATTTAGCTAACCACCCAAAGCACCTTTATCCAGAAGTGACTTAAATATTTTTATCCCGTAATTCCTACAGGAACGGAAACAGCGCTGGTATGACCGCAAGACATTCGCAAATATTTTCTCGCAAGTACTAACTAACATTATAGGTCTCTTTCGATATATATTTTAACAATAGATGGCGGCTTGTCAACAAAAGTACATTTTATCTCAAAGTAAATTTGAAATGTGAGCTCAAACCAAACATACGGAGTAAGATGGCGTTTCATTGATGCTTTTTGGAGCTTGAACAAACTGCCTCGCCCAAGGCACGGATAGTGAACGTGTGTCATTCACAAAGTCTACGTTTAATGAACCGAAGGAAGTACTCCGCGTGATTTATGTGCTATTCATTATTTTGTTACTCGGCAGATAAATGTTTTAAAAAACAAAAAGTATTTTCTTAAAAAAAGGGTATTTAATATTTTAATAATTCTCTTTAATTCTGAGATATTTAAAATTATGCTTAATTTCAGAAATACACATACAGTTTCACGTTATTTTATTTTTGAATCAGACAGAGCTTAGAGTCGTAAGACCCACGAAATTAATAGTTAGACTTTCTAGAAGTCCACGCTTAGCAGAATTATTGATGGAATGGATATTCAGATATAATGGCAATTTGCTAGCCAATATGAGAATCATACATTTCAGCAACATTATATAAAAAATTGGTAATAATTATATTTACATTTTAACATTTTACAGAGTATAATTTATATAGTTAATTCTGAACAATATAATTTATATTGTTTAGGATTGGAGAATACTGGAGTCTATAAAAGGTTAAGTAGAATAGTAACGTACAAGTTTATCCAAAGACACCACGAGACCGCTACTAACCAAGATACTAATTACTTATATGAAAACAACGATATTAACACACATTATTGACACCATTGACAAATAAATAAAAACGACAGGCCCTTTGAAGTTCCACGTGTAGACAAAGATCTTAGTGCAATTTAAATAGTTTAAAACATACAAACAAAGTTAAAACGAGTTTCATGGGCCGTCGCATGTTGACACTGTCCAACCGAGGACCTCAAACAAGATCCTGTCAACCCCGCTGTCTTTACAATGTGTACTTTAAAAAATATACCGCCTTTCGCAACGTTTCCACGAATATATAATAAGAGAAATATCGACATTTAACAATAGCTAAATATTTGATTTGCATTAACAAGTTGACAATTGAAAGTGAGGAAAAACAAAATGCCTTGACATTATCCGGTGTATGTTATGTGTGACAAGTTTTTTGGAAACATAAGTATTTATCAAAGTCAAATTCAACAAAATACTGTATATTTTTTTTATTTTCCCTACAAGTAAAAGGAAAATATACAACATGCGAAAAGCGTTGCTTACAAGGGCTAGCAAATTTTTATTCTTTTACTAGCTTATGCCCGCAACGTCGTCCACGCTTAATTACTATTTTTTTTATGCAAGAGGGAGACAAACGAGCAGGCAGGTCACGTGATGTTAAGTGATCACCGCCGCCACTAGACAACTGCAACACCCGCGGGATCACAAAAGCGTTGCCGGCCTTTAAAAACTGGTAAGTAATACATCCCAGATAAACATCCTTTATCAATAACGAAAGATATACATATTTCCATTGAAATTGACTCCTTATCTCCACATCACCATTTTAATTTATCTTTTCAAAGTAACGGCATCTATACATTAAATTAGCATATTAAACTTTTTTGCTAATTTTAAGTCAGTTCTGAGCTTATTAGGCTATATATGTAGGTAGTTGTAGGCAGGACTTTGTAATTGGATGATCAATTTAAAGGCTTTAAAGATATTTCCCAACAACCCGCTGATAAGCTATTAATTAACAGTCACTATGCCTGAAGCTTCTCATCGCTTCGATCTCTTCAAAATTATAAACATGTTCACAAAATAAGATGATACGATTTTCGAGGCGGTGCCGATCGTCCCGTCAGTCATTTTACTTGGAGCTCTGAGTTTGCTTGTTATTTTTAAGTTGTAAGTGACTTGAGAAATAAGAGCTCATGTGGCCTGGTGGATTATGCAGCAGGCTACAGTTTACTGCATGTCGAGCATGCATTAGGGATGAATTTAGGGTAATCATTTCAACTGCAGTAATTCCACCACTGGACATCTCTCTCATGGATTTACAGAAAGACTGGTTGTAAACTGCCAGTCAACCAACCGAGTATTAAATACGGGACCTCAGATATAACTACCTACCTTGGTGACAAAGTATGTCCGCCTGGTGACAATTAGGGTATAGAAATTGTCAAAATCAGAGGTTTGATTCGGGCGGTATCATGTTTTGTGATCCGTACTATCGAGTTCCTAACTGCATAGATTCGATTATCAATGAACGCAAGCGATTAAGTTATGAAGATCGCTATGCAATTTTGATTGCTGGTGTACCGGCGCGGGAGTCGCGATGATCGCGATATGTCGCCGCGACACCGCGCAGCTTCCGTTCCCGCGAGCGACGCCGTGGGAACCGTTTTATTTTCGTATTTAAATACGACCCTCATTAAACAGGTTTCGTTCAAAATTCGCTGCCTTCTTTCGACGCCTTTTACTCAACTTTTTATGGTTCCGTTCGACATTTACTGTTTGTTATTTCTTTTTAGTGGAGTCTAGACTGCGGCGGCGAGTGATGGCACAATGAATTCGTGTATTCGATTATTCGCGTGTATGCTTTTACGCGGCCTTTTGTGATGAGAGAGCATGAGATAAATGTTTGTTACCTACAATAAATTTTATTAAGACTATTGTTCGCTTGTATTTTTTATAAATACTATCTAAATCGTTTAAAACGTTTTTAAATTTTACGAAAGAAACCTATGTAAATATTTTCAAAATGTAAAGTAGCCTGTTGTTAATTTGTAATTTGTTAACCATCTACAAATTCCTTCAAAATCGAATCTGCAGTTTCTAAAATTACCTATTATTGTATAACAAGTATATTATTATATACAATTATTTAATGAAATTATAGCCCTGCGGTCCAATTTCACCGTAGATTTTTCTTAAGCAAGTTACTAAGTTTTATTTAGAATTAAAAAGTGTAGTTGTATATATACCTAGTATATATTATTTAATAAATACTCAATTATTTCTAATTTATACAAACATTTTTTTAAACAATATCGAATCACGATAATTTAATTTAGATGATGTAAATTAATTTAAAAAGGGAACCTGTTTTCGATCGGTGGCTCAGAAAGACATGAATCGGTGAACCATTATATTTAATTAATAATATAGGACGATTTATGTAGATATGGTCGCGTGTAATTTTTCTCATAATAATATTAAGGTTGTTATTAAAGTGCCTAATTATTCATGTTTGAGTTATGGTTATAGTTTAGTTAGTAATTGTTAATTAAGTTAAACCTCACGAATAAATATTAGAAGATGGTCGTTCACCCACGAGATATAAGATCTATAGAGATCCAATAATTCATAGAGATATCTAATATTTTTCTAGTAGCGACAGTATTTTAATGTGTTTTTTATTATTATGATAGCATTCTTTTCTTATCTACGTTATGAATTATTATAATGTAACAAACGATCTTTTTAATTGTGTAAAATATGTAATAAATTTTCGGTAACAAGTTTTCGTTAGTGTATGTACAAAATACTTAAACCCAATTTTAGATTAAATTGTAAAACATTTGAGAAATTATATTATTGATCATAAATTGTAAAACTATACTGTAAGAAATAACAAGTATAACAATATTTTTTTCATACAGTTTAGATATATAAATATGTATAACACAACCGGTACATATTATGTGGTACATTAACAAAAAATCTATTTGGATCTTGAGATACATGTAGATGAATGTAGTAATAACACTATGTTATATAACACTTATGTAGAATTAAAAAATATATATATCGTTGCCCCTTATAAAACTGTGCATTGTGCAAGTAAATTACATTTTTTACATAAAACCAGTTATCTCATATCAATTATGTTAATACGGATTACCAAAGGGTTGTTCCCCAAATGCTCACTTCCCCACGGTGTCACGTTACGCACCGGATAAATGGGTGACCCTGAATTTTACCTCCAGATCCTAAAACTGCTCCATTCTTAAAATGAACTTTATTTCTTAAGACTTAAGAAGTACTTTTGAATGTAGAATCCTAAAAATTGACACTTCAATTCTAAATTTTTTTAGAACATAATACAAGTCAAGCTTTTATAAACTTTATGTTGTTGTGATAAGATTTTTACTCGAGTAGCGCATGCTTGTATCGGATGCCGGAAGGACGTTCATTGTAATATAGCTTCGCTCGCTACCTGTCGATAATGCGTAGTGTGAATGCATTAACAATAAGCTCTGAGCTTTAAAAGCATTCCTCTGGTGACTAACGCTAGCCAAACGCGGTGAGTTATCGGAATCATAGAAGTTGTAGGTATGCTGCGCGCGTTGTAATTAGCTTTCCTTTATTCCTTACGGGGTAGACAGAGCCAAGAGTCGCAAGACTTTGACAAATAGGGCTTATTGGTGGAATGGAGATTGCCGTAGAGATTTACCAAATTCATTTTTAAAACTAAAGTCTTACTCCATTTGCCATCACTTAGTATAGTAAGCCTTTGACAAATTGTAGCCAAAAATAAGAGAAGAAGGTGTCAGACGTACTGCACTGAGATAGCTGGATGATATTGACAAAGTTGCAGGTTGAACGTGGATGAAAAAAGTACAGAATAGGGTAGAAATAGTAAGTCAAATATATTGAAAAAAAAACCTCGCTTAATAATTTTACTAATACTTATTAACCAACAATCTGACAAACGTACATATGTATATTACCTACTATCATGCAAGACACAAATATATTGATTCAATTTTCTAGTTGTATCAAAGTACATTTCCCCCCTTGACAAAAGACAATTTTAACCCTTACTGACTATACTTATGAATTAGTATCCACTCAGTTTTTTATTTATACCCACCATTTTTCATCCGATTCTGTGCGCATACGCAAATGCAAGGCATTAATAAATTACACAAACACACATGCATTTTGATGTCTACGTCACAACGTGTGTGTGTGTTGTGTAACATGGGAGAACATCAGAACATCCTTCAGTGTTAATGTGTGGGTGGCAGGGTTGTCAATTATATTTATACAAGCTGTCTATGAACACAATAGGATTCTATAGTGAATGTGACTGAAGCAACGATGATATTTAACGACCACCGCGTTGGCCGGCGCAATGGTTAACATGCCTCCGCTTCTCTGGAGGTCCCGGCTTTGATCATTATTTTACTGGTCTTGGATATTAGTTATACAATAAAAATAAGCATATACAAAGCAATACCAAAATATGATACACTTATTATAAATTCAATAGATCTCCATTACAGGAAGTAAAATTTGGGCAACATGTGGACTACCACTGTATGACACGTTAATTTTTTTTAGAATATTTTGGTTATCGATGTAAACATTTTTTTTGCTTCAGTTTCATCAAAAATCTTGTTCTTCTTAGTATATTATAAAACAAATATAAATAAAATTTTAATTACACTTATTATTATTTAATTGTATAAATTTAAGAATGATATCTTGTCCTTCAATTGCCAACCTTGATGGATAAGACTGAGAGCTGCCGTAGGAGAGGTTAGGGGTGTGAGGCGAGCTGCGGGGGAGGGGACACTTCCCGCGTAGCACCTGGCGCTTGAGGTTGCTCTCTTCGACGGGATCCCATTGATTTGTGGCGAGATCAACTCAAATGATCTGATTTACCTTTGTTTTGTTCATAAATTAGTACGTAACGGGTATTTTTTTTTTTACTTGAATACGTTTGACTTC